>JAHXHD010000429.1:0-11002 GCA_019857685.1 Papiliotrema terrestris | reverse complement strand
GCCCTCCCGCCCCACCAAACGCTCAAACCGCCCATCAGTGCCTGAACGACCACCCACCCGACCGTGGCCAGCCCAAACCACGCATGCCACGTTGTGAAGTGGTCTGCGGAGTGCACATGCTTATTCCACCACATCGCAGCCACGCCGAGCCCCATAGCCGGCACGGCGACTCCCGAGAGGACGTATTGGTGGATGTTGAACCGCTTCGCCCGTACCGCCGAGCCAGGCGGAGGGGGCTGCAAGGGTGTGATGCCGACTAGGAAGAGCGTGATGGCCAGGGACATGAGCGGCGGGTGGGGCGTGAACCACCCTGCGGCGAGGCCATTGCGGAGGACGATGTACCATGTCAGGGGGAGGAACAGCGCTGCGCCGATCTGGGTTTAGCTGGGGGGTGCTGGACACGAGGCAAGTCGTGCGTGCGACTCACGGCGATGGACGCGAAGGCTGTCTTGTCCAGCTGCGTCGGGACGAGATCCAGCCCCGTCGTGCGTGACTTCAGCTCCTCGCCGGCAGTCGGGCCTGCGGAAGTCGTCGCCGTCGGCAACAGGCGCTCGGCCTCCGGGTTGGGCGAATGGGTACGGCTCGTCATGGGCGTCCGATTCCGGATATCAAGGCCTTGCAGGGGTATCGCAGAATCACTAGAGGCGTGCTGATGGTCGACAGTCAGGTCTGACATCTCATGAAGAATATGTTGTGGGCTCGCTAAGACACCGGATGGGAACCTTTGTGTGCCCAATGGATCGGCTTCAATTTCGCTTCGGGATCGGATTTGGCCGATATCGATGACGAGCTCGGGGACAGCGATGGTGAACTGCAGTATGTATGATACACGTGCTTGTCTATGGATACAACTGGTCCCACCCCATCTATTCGACACCCAAACTTTCGACAACTCAGGCTCAGGCGTCACGAGGAAAGCTGGGTCATTGGGCCAGGACACCATCAAGCATGACCGTGTCCCAATTCTCATCCCAATTCGACCACTCTCCCTCCTTGCCCACCTTGGTCGAGCGGTCAAAGTACCGCATCAATCTCTGCAGCTCCTCATTCTGTGGGAAACCATCAAGCAGTGACTGCCATTAGCTTCCGACCGATCAGGTACAGCCATCAGCTCACCAGCATCTGCTGGCCGAGCTCCGTCCCAGTCGTCCACACCTTGCCATTCTCCCCATCCTTGACCAGCTCCCCAATGGCCTTGAATCCCCGCGCCAGGACTGGCACACCACACCCAAACATATCCACCACCTTCATCGGCAGGTCCCGTCCCGAACTGCTGGAGTGCATACTCAGGCCGAGATCCGCACATCCCAGCAGGGTCGGGTAGTCCTTCGCAGGGAGGAACACACAGCGGACGCAGATCCTCGTCCAATGCCGCTCGTGTTGCGCTATGAGGCCCTCGAACGCGGACCGCAGGCTGCCTTTACCTGTGATGAGGACTAGCAGCCGAGGAAGGTGGGGATTGGAGACACTAGCGAGGTGGTATGCCTTGAGAGCGTTTAAGAGGGGCGTAAAGTCTTCGTCGGCGGTCCAGGACGTCGATGAGACGAGTATGGCAGGGCGCGAGGAGGCGTCTGACCATCTGGACGGGATCGAGGAAGCCGGTACGGGAGGAGAGAGGGTGGGTATGAGGCGCTGGAAGAGGTCTTCTCGCTCGAGGTCGGTCGTGCGCCGGAAGTGCGAGGGTGGGCGGTCGTGCAAGACCGCTTGGTGACCTCTACTCGTAAGCTCTGGCAGGAGGTAGAGCGTTTTCGAGCCACATACCGCAATGCCCACTCTTTGACCAGGTGCTCCTTCAGTGCTTCGGTCACGAACAGATGAGCGAACGCATCCCTCCCAAAAGTCTTCTCGAGCCTGCCGTCAGCCGGAACACATCCGTGATCGAGCCGTGTCCCACGTACCACCTCGCAAGCCTGCACAAAGGCGACCTCTCCCCCGTCCGCATAGCCAGGATACTCCATCCCGTGTTATGCCAATCCAGCACCACCTTGACCCCTTCCCCGCCTCTCCTGAGGTGTCCGCGACCAGCCCCGCTGAGCCACCGTATGATCTGCACCACCGGCAACGTAGGGATGCTCGGCGGATTCTGCACGACCATCCAGTCTGACCACACCTTTGTATCCCAGCACAGTATCTTCAGCACACTGGCAACCTGCCATACGACCCGTATAGGCGCCCGCGCTATCCAGGGAAGCCGGAGAAGGCGTGCCGGGGGGTTAGCAATGGGATGTATGATGACTCCCGGCTTGTCCACCAGCGACTCGATGGGCGGTGTATCGGTGTATGCGACGACGTGCACGGTGTATCCGTTCCGGACGAACGAGGCGGCGTGGTACATCATCCGTGGGGAGCGGCCTATATCGCCCAGAACGAGGATGGTTGCCGAACGCGAGAGGGTGGGTCGCTGGGTGATGCGCCGGTAGAGGAGGGACAAGGCCATGAGCAGTGCGCCCAGGGCTGCCGTGAGCAGGGACAAGAACGCCATGCTGTGAACTGGTCGAGGTGAGGTGATTCGGGCGGGGTGATGAGTTATTGTAGAATCAGAATGCCGGATGGACCGGTTGCGTGTCGAGCCGACTGGGATAAAATGGGACAGAAATCCAACTCGAAACAAATCCGACTGAATTCTGAAACAACCTGGTGGAAGAGGTCTGTGCGTGGCTCTTGCATCCAGGGATCATCTACACAGGACGGAACTCGACTCCCGCCAAGTATCGAGACGACGCATGAGTCTTGCGTGCGTATTGTCACTCCACCGTCACCTCCCCTCGAGCCTCAACCTCCGCAAGGTACCTCCACCCCTTCTCTGCGTCCCGCTGTATGGCCCTCCCGTCATCCGTCTCCCCCGACGCAAAGACCTTGTGGACACCCTGGTATTTTTCCCCCTGGGGTTCGCGGGTCAAGTACGTGACTGTGACATGGGACGGCGTAGTCGCCATCACGACCATTGTTTCACACCTCGGCCACGTGTGATGAACATCCATCTCAGTAAACTCCTCGACCGGTTCCATCATTGTGAAAATCGTGTCACCCTCGTACACCTCCGGATCCAGCCAGAAGTACAGAATCGCTCTAGTGGTGCATGACGCCGCGATGGCCTTGAGACCGCCGGTCTGAGGTGAGGCTCTGTGTATTTGGCCACAGGGGAAAGGGAAAACTCACCCCATGGAACCACGACCTAGCGCGATATTCCACAAAGAGCGTGTCGACGTGCTCGAAGTTCGCACACATGTACCGCAGCTGACTGGGTAAAAGGTAGTCTTCGAGGATGTACAGGCTCTCGATGTTTTGCAAGCGCTCGTCTGGACGGGGTCCATTCCGAGGCAGACAGACGCCGAGCAAGCTGACCGATGTCATCTTTGGGGCGGCGAGGCATGCTGCCCACAGGACGAGTATCGTGCATGGGAGGGGCGCGCTGTCGCGGTTGTCAAGGACGAGTCGTTTCGACGCGGTAGCCCCAACTCTCCGGAGTGGTCGAACTGGGCCGAAGGATGAGTCGGGACTTTCACAAACAGCGATTCGAGGTTTGGAAAGGACGACAAGAAAGGGGCGACCAACATTTCGAGCTCGTCATATTCCATGCTGCAAATGTCCATTTGAAGGGATCAGCCTCAGGCTCAGGGTCTTCTCGTCGGCTGAAAGCCACCACCCAGAAGGAGACTTATCGGACAAACAACTTAATGGTGGGCAACATCGTCGTCCAGGTATCGGCCTTCTCATTCTCAAACATCGCAATTGCCAAGTACCGGTACCGCCGAGGTGCCACCGCTTCGTACGCCTGACGACAAGTTCGGGCGAACACCCAGGCCGAAGAGGGACGCCCACGGCCGCTCACTGGATGACAGCGCAAAATGTAGTCATCCGAGTTCAACTCGTCGAGGAGGGCCGCTGCGAGGTTGCGGGCGATCGGTGTATGGTCGAGGAGGGAGTGGATGGTGGGGGGCTCAGACATCTCTCAATGATGAACGAAGGGTGGTGAAATGTCGAATGGGGGGATCTGATCAACAGTGAACGATCTCCCCAAGCCATGTGCTCTCGCTAGTACCTTTCACACACGCCGGCGTTCCGGCAGTTCGGCCAGGGGGCTAGAGGCTGACGTCATCACTTCATGGCGCACGATGACTGACGGGTCTGACGAGTGTTTCAACCTCTGCTAGCCTTGTAGCAGGCGAACTGGTGTCAGGACGTTCAGAGTTGCTTTGGTGCATGCAGAGGCCCCGACTCGGAGTTGTACGCTCCGTTACTAGTTCTGCATTCTTTGGGGAACATCGACGGAGACTTACCGCATCAGCCCAACTTCACGCGCCGACCAGACTCGAGCAAGCGGAATGACTTGGGAGGAGTCTGCATGAGAAGAGCAAAGGTCAACTTGTCGTGTTAGTGTACTCAAAATCGTCTGTGCCGACTTTGGCCTCAAATGCTTGGGGCTGTTCTATTCGACCAGTACAGGCTCCCCTCGAGCTTTTACCGTGTGAGGTACTCCCAGCCCTGATCGAACGTCTACCGCCCACCCCCAATTGAGAACGCCATCGACAACATGATAGGCCAGTTAGAGGATGTGTGTACACTCGCTCATCATGCACTGGCAGGGGAACAGGATGATGGGTTACAAGGCGAAAATCAACATCCACGAGAAAGCCTGATTGATCCCACCACGGCGTTGGGACAAACGGGAAGGTGTCGAGGTCTTCACCTTTTGCGCCGGTGCGGGACATGCTGTAGCCGGGGGGTGTGTCCACAGCGCAAACACGCCCAGCTGCGAGATCATTCCATACCCGCTCCAGCCAGTCTCATGCATCCCCTGCACTCTGAACGCCGGCCGGTACTCCATCTGCCCAGAGAGCCAGCATACACCCTCACGCTTCGCTCAAAATGGGCGGCGTTGTCCCTTAGGCCAAAGGTGACAGTGGAAACGAGTCCAGGAGGCGCACAAGGTAGGGCGGGTCAGACATGATCGGGTGACCATCTTGCAAGGTGCCAACAGGGCAGTGAAGACAGTGATCGGCGTCCCGACTGCCAGCAGATGATCTACATCCGTAGGCTACAAGGTGAAACAGCTGCGCCGTTTCCTCGTCCCGCTATTGCGCTCGCCCTCGCTTCTGAATAGTAATTTCAGATCATCTTCCCCAGTCCTCCCGCTCCAGCTCGGCTAACTTTGCCCATGCTCCTGCGGCGCTATCGAGGCCATCCCAGTCGAGTCCCCCGTCTTCCAGCGTATATTTGTCCCATTGGGAGGTGTACGATTCGCTTGCTGCATCGAGGTCGAAATGGGACACGTTGAGGGTCCTCCCTGCCCTCCAGACGACGATGATTCTACTGGCGACAGGACGTCTGTTCCTCCCGCTGGGATCCTGTAATCTATCCAGGTCCTCCGGGCGACACGAGACACAGGGCAGGTGCTTCGCATATATGCAGATCTCTCCCCGTAGACGGCTCGCAATGTCCACCCATGAGACCTGGACCTCAGTTGCGGTCATACGTCTGAGCACTCACAAGCGAGGTGTCATCGACTGCCCACGTCCATATGAAGACACGTGCTGAACGCTGGAGCCCGCTCTCATAAGCCGCGGGCAGCGAACGCGCTGGCTGCGAGCTCGAAGCCGGATCATCATCGGCCGCAATGCTGCGAGTCGTCGTTGCCGACAGGGGATCAGCCGACGCTGAACTCGTCGTCAAGAGTTGTTCAATGAGCTGGGGAGTCGGGCAGATGAGAGATATGTTTTGGACCGTAGCAGGAATGTCCGTCCAGCGAAGGCCAGAGAGGTCCGCAAATGGGCCGAAGGAGAGCCGGAGACTTTCAAGGCGACTTAAAGACGCCACGAACGGTCCCAGCCATGTGCACGTTGACGAAACATCAACAACCAGGGTCCTACCGCCATCAGCGCCCCGTTGATGAATTAGATGTTGGAACTCACCGCACCGCTCGTCGGGCGGGAGGCAGCAGTGCTTTCGCCGTTGCGCTGTCCCGGTCCAAGTTTCGCCCAAGGTGCAACGTGCGGTAGATTTGCGGCGCAACAAGGTCGTAAGAGCCCTTGCATGTCCTTGCGAGACTCCAAACGCTTGATTCTCGAACACGGCGAGTGACTCCCGACGCTCCTTGTCTCAAGTCCACCGCTGTAGAGCTTGGACTAGAAACCGCCTCAACTAAACTCTCCGCTATCGGGTGGTAGTTCAGAAGGCATTGGAACGTCAGCGCGGTTATCATGAGGCTGTTGAGCGATGGTGGGGGTATAAAGGCATCAGTAAGGACAGGAGATATATAGTCACCATCCTGAGCTTTCGGCCGGGGGGGCGGTACCCGGCGGCATTGGTGCTATCTTGCTCGTCCACGAAAGATATCAGTCGCCCGTCGTGGGTGCGTCGACTGCGATGCGCGCTTCGTAATCTGAAATGTCGGAATAGAACGGATAGGCCGCATCGCCGAGAGGCCGCATCGCCTTGCGACTCGCGGAGCCTCCCGCTCAGCGAAGAGCCTTATCAGCGAGATACGTAGCATCGCCAAACGGGGGCCTGCTTGTTCATTCTCATTTGAATCTCACCCCGGTGCGCGCCCGAGGCTTGGGGCTCCCGGAGAGGATCGCCTCGAGATCACGAACTTTTCGTCCGCACAGCATCTCGTCGGCTCAACCCCCCTTCATCGCCCGGCTCGATCACGAGCCCGGTCGTCGCCGCGCTTCACGACGCCTCTTCCGATCCACTCTACCTTTGACTATAGACACAGACCAGCGTAAAGCTTGGCTCATCCACTATCACCCGGTGATGCCCTCGTTCAGACCTCGCGGCGCATGTACGAAGCCCTCGCGCCGGCAGTATACAACTCAGTACAGGTCTTGCGTTGGCGCACGCCTCGTTCGGTAGCGAGCGGGATGTTACCCCTCGCCCCACAGGCAATCCGGTACGTACCCGCATACCCGCTTCGGGTCGAAGACGCTCGGCTGACCTATCCGAAGCTGATCCACAGAAATCTAGAGGTGTATCTCGACACCCCTGAAGACCGTGCTCCTTTCCTGGAGTCCCTCTCCACTCTGCCTCGCCTCGGCAGACGAAGATTATCCGGGACTACCCGACGGGAGATACTCGACCCGATATGCCCCTCTCGTCAGAAGCTGTCCCGCCGTCCCGGCTCCACGACACCCTAGAAGGCTACCACATCCACGCGCTGGACCAGCTATCTTGCACAGACGGAGCGGGGAATCAGCTGCCATCGCTGCATGTGTACATGTTCCGTCTGCGCCGCGAATACGAGGCGACAGGCCCTCGATGGAGCAAGCGGCTCGATGTCTATCCATCGGTCAAGTCTGATCCGGACTGGCCCGAGTGGAAGGAGTGGGACATGGCACGCAAGGCGTGGAAGCAGCTCGGGAAAATTGAAGCTCGGGAAGCGTGAGGATAGCCTCCAGCGAATCAGGCATCTTTGGGACTCGCTCCTATCCAGTCTGCCTTCCCCATATACCTTGTACCCCGGCTGCACATTCGCGTGAATATGTGAAACGCCGGCGCAAGCGCATACATACGCCATCTTGCCCACACCGCCCTAATCCTCCTCCAGATCCATCGTGCTCCCCTCGCCCACATCCATGCTCTCTTCATCCTGCGTCTCATCATCCTCCAGCTCGATCGACGCCGAGCCCGACGAGATCCTCCCTCTGCGCCGCATACTCCTCTCTCCGCCCTGGTCATCCATCCTCGGGACGCCTGGAGCGGGTTTGAGCTCCCGCTCAAAGCCCAGGAGCGGCGTCGTACCCGCCGAGTTGGCCGCGAGGAAGTCGTTTGGGTCTGATTCGACCGGTAGAGGTCCGAACGCCGGGTTGCCCTGTCATTCAGCCGTCGTCCAACCTCATTTTCAGATCGCTTGTCCGCTCACCTTGGGCACGTTGAAGGGGTCAAAGTCGGGTGCGGACAGCGCAGCGGGAAGGCCGGGGATCGTGGTGGGCCCGAAGCGCTCCACCTGCTCTCTCAGTGCGATTTCGAGCAAGACAGTGGCCATCGGATCTTGGGGCGCGAGGGACAGGGCGGTGTGGAGGATACGGATGGCTGCGCGGATCTGGTCTTGGTGGATGGCGATCCAGCCGAGGGATGAGTGGGCGGTATGGTTTGTCGGGTCTAGGCGGAGGGATTGGTTATATGACGACTTGGCCTCTTCCAAATTGCTGCTGCTCAGCGAGTGGACGACAGAGGCAAGTGAGAGCTCACCCGAGGAGACGGTACGCGTGACCCAGGTTGCAGTGCGTACATGCCCATATTGACGGTGACCCCTGCATCTCCTTTGCCCCACCGACGGCGCGCCGGAAGAAGTCTACAGCGGCGTGATTGCTGAACGTCAGCCATCTGGACGTGGAATCGCGCTCAATGACTCACTCTCCCCGGTTGAAGGCCACTATGCCCAGCTCATTCAGCAGCAGCGGGTCAGTAGGGCACATGCTCTCCGCAACGAGTAACCACTCCTTTGCCATCTCAATGTTGGCGAGTTGCAGGTGCTCCTTGCCGATGAACAAGTAGGGCAGATGTGATCTGCGCGTCAGCTCGTCCTTTACCCCCCGTTTTGCGACTCACCCTCGGAACAGTTTTGCGCACGTCGAGAACGCCGTGATCGCCGCGTCGTGCTCTCCCTCATACGCCAGAGAATGGGAGTAGGCGATCCAAGCGGGTGCATACCGCTGGTCGATAAGGTTGGCCTTGCTGTACCGTCAGCAGCTGCTCCACGCAGTCACAGAACGCGGTCTGTCCATGTGCGTGATCGACACTGACCTGAAGTACGGCCTGGCCTCGGCCCATCGCTTCCCCGAAAAGTACCACAGCCCAACAGCATACCACGTCGTGACCGCCGCCGGATCTTGCTGCACCAGCTCGTGCGCGAGGAGAAAGAGCGATGAATGCAGTCGAGGGATATGGTGCATGCATGAGAGGTGTAATGTGAGAGCTCCGGGATGTGCCGGAACTCGATCGAGGATTCTGCGATCAGCCAACTGTCTCTCCAAGCTCGAGACGGCTCACTTCGACGTGATGGCGTAACATGCTTCCCACTTGTACGCTGTATACAGCTCTTCCGCCAGACCGAGTAACACATCGCAGTTGTCCGACAGGCCGTACTTCTCCGATAGCTCTGTGCGGGCACGTGCGATATCCCTAGCCTTGCCATTCTGCGGGTCAGCCGTGGGAAAGGTGCGCGGGTGTAGGCTGACCTTCTTGAGCCGGCTCACATACATGAGCTTGACAAACATCGCCTGCTCATTCGTGAGCTGCGAGCTGTAGGCCAGCTTCTGCACGAACTCCCACTCTGATGATTAGTACCAAACATGTACGGGCGGACTGGCTTGAACTCACCCTCCTGCGGCTGCATCATCTCCCCCTCGATCAGCTCCCTAAACGCCTCATAGTTCTTCACGTCGATTGTCAAAGCCTCAATGAACGAGTCCTTTGCATCTTGCACGGATGAAAGCCGCAGATGTAACAACCCTCGCAGATGACACATTGACGAGTTGAGCTTGATGCAGTCTTCCTGCACGCCGGCGCTACTGCTCGAGGAGCCGGTCGGGTTTGAGCTGAAGGGATTCGAAGTGCCGAGAAGCTGCAGCGCGTCTTCGAACTGCTCCCGCTCCACCTGCAATGAGCAAATCATGTCATGCCATACCCTAGATTCTGGACTTACAAGGCACTGAGACGCCAAGTATCGACAAGCCAAGCTCGAATCCGCCAACCTGCCCCTTGGCTTGTCACCGTTCACCTCGCCATTCGTGTACCTCCCTTTTCCTTTGCCCTTGCCCGCTACATCGTCCAGCTCCATCTCATTCTGCCGTGGCGCTAGAGGACTTCGCGGTCCCGGCAGCGGATACAACAACAGCCTCTCCGCGCGAAGGTAGTAGCCACACAGAAAGTGAGTGTGCGCCAGCCAGAATGCGTCGTTGGCGTCTCCCGTCCACGACAAGATCTTATCTCCCCAGAATGCCGCCGTCTCGTATAGATGCTGGATCAGCGCATCCTGTCGCCATAACCGCATGGCGTCCACCATCGCCCAGCTCTTCTCCTCATCGTCGTCCTCGACCGGGTCCTCGTCCCGAGCATGGCGTTTCTTATGCCCAAGAGCTGGACTCGGAGCACTGGCGAAGCTATCATCGGCGAAGCGGGACCGGGAAGCCAGCTCCCGCTGATTCCGTCGGGAAGGTCGAGAGCGGGGCGAGACGGACATCATCCCATGTTGTGCCTCTTCGGCCATGCGATCTCGAGCAGGGTGCGGCAGGTATTGGATCGAGCTGTCGCCGATGTCGAGTAAGAGGCGAGATGAGAAGGGCGAATTGTGCGGCGACTGACCGGGGTGTTGAGCGGGTGGAGGGGTGGAGGGGAAGGAGAATGTGTTGTTGAGTGATGAGCGCTTGGGCAGTCCGCCTCCTGCTCGCCGACGCGGATGGGACGGCGCAGAAGCCGGAGGGAAGGACGGGCCGCCATGGTTGGTGTTATTTGGCGGGGTGAACATCGAGACGATGGCAGGAAGACAGTGCAAGGCGGTCGACAACGAGCGAAGAGTCACGAATCGCGGTTGGATTGATTGACTTTCCCGAGATCAACGCTCAGAACGCGTCTCGAAGTGCGGGATCAAATCTCGCGTGGCGTGTCCACAAGATCATTGTTACGTAAGCCGTGCCTCTGGCAGTCATCAGGGTCTGGAAGGCAATCGACCATGTTGTGGGCCTGTGCTTCAGGGTCGGATAGAGTGTGTGATGCTATGTGTATTTTGGCCCCCGTTTATAAAGAGGGAGGAGGGACCGAAGGTTACCCTTCCACCCCCTTTGTTATATTGCGCAACACCCATCAAAGTCGTACATTCGCTGCTCACGTTGACAACAACCCCATCCAACTCCCCTTACACATCCCATCCCCCCATCCATCCTCCATTCCTGATCATCATCACAACCTGGCCACGATGCAACCGCCAGGCATATACAACGTGAGTGCCTTGCTTTCCAACCTGCAATCTTAAACCCACCCCCCCACTCACTCGTCGTGCCTA
>JAHXHD010000428.1:0-30702 GCA_019857685.1 Papiliotrema terrestris | reverse complement strand
CGCAATACCTGCTCAACACCTACGCCCGCCCGCCCATCCTCTTCACCAAGGGATCCGGCTTGACGCTCACCGACTCGTCCAACCGGGAATACCTAGACTTCACGGCGGGTATCGCCGTCACTGCTCTGGGCCACTCGGATCCCGAGTACACCTCCATCCTGTCCGAGCAGGCCGGGCAGCTGTCGCACGCATCCAACGTATACTGGAACGAGCACGCCGGGGAGCTCGCCAAGGCCCTGATCGAGGGTACTCGTCAACACGGCGGTCTGGGACTCTCGAAATCTGGCGGCGCGGGGGGCAAGGTGTTCTTTAGCAATTCCGGAACAGAGGCCAACGAGGGCGCGCTCAAGTTTGCCCGGAAGTACGGCAAGGAGATCGCGGAGAAGAACGGAAAGGGCACCAAGGACGAGATCGTGTGCTTTACGAACGCGTTCCACGGCCGGTCGATGGGTGCTCTCAGTGTGACGCCAAACCCGAAGTACCAGGGTCCGTTCGCGCCGCTCATTCCGGGGGTCAAGGTGGGCAAGTACAACGACTGGCGGGGAAGCGAGGAGGAGACGAACAAGGTGGTGGATGCGTTGATCACGGAGGAGACGTGCGGAGTGATCGTCGAGCCGATCCAGGGCGAGGGGGGTGTGGGCACGGCAAACGTCGAGTGGCTGAGCGCAGTGGGGAGGAGGTGCAAGGAAGTCGGCGCGGTGTTGATCTACGACGAGATCCAGGTGAGTTTTGGCTCGGACAACCAAACACCGCTCACACCCAGTGTGGCCTCTTCCGGACGGGCAAGATGTGGGCTCACTCCTCGTTCCCCGCCATCGCGCAGCCCGACATCGTCACCATGGCCAAGCCGCTCGCGAACGGATTCCCCATCGGAGCCATCATGGTCGCCGATCCGGTCGCCGAGGTCATCAGCGTCGGCTCGCACGGCACGACCTTTGGCGGCCAGCCCCTCGCGACCCGGCTGGGCGTGCACGTGTTGTCCCGTCTGAACCAGCCCGACTTCCTCTCCAAGTTGAGCGACACCGCCGCGCACCTCGAGACGCTGCTCAGCCGGATCCCCAAGCTGTTCCCGGACCTGATCAAGCCCGAGCTCCGGGGACGGGGGTTCATCCGTGGAATGGGCTTCTACAACGCTGCGGCACCGGGCGAGCTCGTCAAGCTCGCCAGGCAGAGGGGTGTGCTGTTGTTGACGGCTGGTGCGGACGCGGTCCGGTTCGTCCCGGCCTTGACGGCTTCCAAGGAGGAGTGCGACAAGGCGCTGGCGGTGGTGGAGAGCTGTCTGAGCATCATGCAGGAGCAGGGTGGGTTTGCCAGCAAGGCCGATTAGGCGGGGCGCATGAGCGTCGGAGTGGATTTGTATAGAGATGGCGCTCCGGATCACCATGCATTGGCATATCATTGGCAGTCCAGGGTCAGGCCTCCCTCGATGTATATCCAGACAGCCCGAGTCCCTCCGCATTTTGGCGAGATCCACCCCGTACACGCGGCTACCCGTCGCCAGTCACTCCAAGCTACCTCACCACCACCCCTTGGGGATCTTGATACCCGCCGAACTCTCCTCCTCCCACTGCCACTGCTGTGCCCACCACGCACAGTACAGCATAATGACCATCCAACCGATTGCCACGATAGGAATCATGAGATCCCGCTTCTTCGTGACATTCTTCTCCTTGACCCACATGTCCACCCTCCGCGGCTGTTGCGCTCGCTTCCGCACAGACTCGTACCCGTCATACCACCACACATACGCCCTCTGGCGGTCCAGATCGAACTTGATCACTCCGCCAGGGGAGAGGATGTACTGTATGTCCGAGAGAGACTTGAACATCCGGCGCGGGAGGTAGAGCTCGGTGATCTCCCCGGGGTCGGGGGAGGTGGTGCCGGATGCGGGGACGGGCCGCGTGGGAGACACGAAGCGGTACGTAAAAAGGCCGCGGGCGAGGTCGAACTTGAGCTCGACAGGTGTACCGGATGTGGCGATGGCGTAGGGGCGCTGGTTTCAGTATTATGGACGATGAGCTCATGGGGTATGAGCTCACCACAACTGTAACAAGAAGCCGGCCGCCGGCGTCGAGGTCGTCTGGCGCGGCTTCTCCAGCTTTGATTGCTTTTTGGCGGTTCTCTTCGGAGAACCACGAGAAGTTTTCGGCGTTCCACTTGAGAGTCAGCTTGACCGGGCTCGGCACGGGACAGCTCACGTCGTCACCGTGTGCATCGCTGTTCGAGGGGTTGTACGCCCACAAGCTGAGTATGAGCTTTCCGCGGCGGCATCCAGGACTGTGACAAGGACTCACTTGAACCCTACGAGGTTTGCCTCGAATGCCGAAAGCATGGCATCCATCATCCTTGCCTGCCACTTCCAGTCACCCGTCTTGAGCGCTTCCTCGCCGCTGCTATTAGCGCATGTGCGAGATACCGCGATTGGCCGTGCTGTTCAACCAGAGGCTGCAACACCCACTTCAGATCCATCGGCACGCCACACTCGCCGAAAACAATTGGCACATCGCCAAGGCGTTCTCTGGCGGCTCGGACGATGTTCCTGATCTGTAACCGGTAGTTCTCTCGCACGCCCTTGTCGCCCCAGTACAGCGCTCTGAGCACGAACATGCCCTGCGCGTCAGCAGTTGCATCGTCGGTGTGGCCCAGTAGCAGCACCCACCCGCGACAAGCCCTGCACGTTCACGGTCATGTTCCCCATCTGTTTCTTGAACAGCGCATTGAGATCGTACCTGGAGTCAGCTGATTGCAGGATCTCACCGCTCTATGTCTCCATAGAGCGCGGTCTTCTGGCCAAGACAGCCTCAGCGGACACTCACCAATGCGGGGCATAAACAAAGTTGCTCGGCCTGGCATCTTCAGGCCATACAGGACAGAACTCGTTCGGGATGGCCTCGACCATCCGCATCAACTGGTTTCCTCCCTGGGAGCGACCCTTGCCCACTCGTCCAACGACCGCCTCCCACTTTTGCACGAACGGCCAGTAAAAGTCCTCGTAGAACGATTTGCCGCCTTTGCTGAAGTAGTCCTCTTGCAGCGCGACGGCCTTGCCCTTTCGGTCAGACCAGCGCCATACGCCGGCTTCTTCCCACGGACATCCTTCCGGCCTGGTCCATACGACCGCGTGCGTCTTGTTCAGGGTCGTGCGGCCCGTCACCCGCGTGGGCCAGGGGAACGAGCGCGTGTAGACGGGCACGTCCGTGGCGTGTCCGGCGCCCAGCGAAAATGCTTGAAGAGGGGAGGGGAAGGCACCGAGGTGCAGGTCGGTGTGGTAGTTCTGGGATCAGAGCCGGAACCGCCGACAAGATCGCTGGTTCACCCACCCAGTCGTGGATCGACGATAGTCCGATGAAGCCCGGATGAGGCTCGTTCAAGAGCTGCGCATCAGCTTCTGTACCTGACGCGCTCGGCCAGCGTTCGGCCACCTCACCTCGATACCCAGCACCGTGTCAAGGTCACCGACAGCGCCCACTAATTTCTCCACAGCGCCCAAGAACGCATCTTGCAGGAAAGGCTGGATGTTCTTCTCGCCTTTGGGGGTCTTGACCTTCAACTTGGGTGCATAGGTCTCTCCTCCCCAGAAGAACGTGCTGCAGTCAGCGCGGCAATCCAACTGTCTTGTGCGCGGACGTACTTCATCGACGCGGCAGCGAGCTTCTGATATCCTGGCCATCAGCTCACGAGCTTGAAACGAACTCGGCAGCTCACCAGTGGGCCACAAGCCCCTTTCACCTTCCAGTCTGCCGCCTCGGATACCGTCCAAAAACGCCGCGCCCGTCTGGACGAGTGCTTCCCCGTCATTCGAGAGGTCGAAGCCGGCCGCTTCGAGCGTCCATCCCGGTGCGCCGGACTGGGATCAGAGATCTGTTCCCTCACATCAGCGTTCTGAGTCCCGACGTACCCCTCCGCAATACCGCGACCAGACATCTTGGTGGACCGCCTGCACCTTCAGCGCTGTGACCTCCTCGGTGCGTTGAGCAGGGTGTGGACTCACCACATACGCGACGAGCCCATACTCCGCCATGCTCTCCAGCAATTTTCTCAGGTACTGGAGATACTCCTCGTCGTACTTGCCCCTGCATATCAGCTTGCTTGCATCTACATTGCAAAAATGTGCTCACGGCCCGGCATGCTCGATCGCGTCCCAAGTGACCGTGATTCGCACTGCCCATCAACCTCGTCATCACACCAACATTCAGCGATGGGCGTACCAAAGGTCAGACCCCACGAGCGTAGCCGCTTCCAGTGCTCCGCAGCCTCGCTGAGAGGGAACGGCCGTCCGGTGTAGCTCACGTCTGCGTGATCGTGGATCTTCCCCTTGGGATCGTTCGGACTTGGCGTCAGCGTCCGTACTTTCTCTTTCTCCCTTTCACCGTCTTAGAGCCGAGCTGGCCCCATCAGGGGGCCGCCCGCGGACGTCACCAGCCCCCGACGCAAAAGCCCCAAACGCCGACGTACACTTTCGATGCAGCCCCGACGTTCGCCCCCCTCAGATGCAATATGCGGCCGCGCGAGTCGATAAAGTTCTTTCCGAGGATGTTGATCTCGCCCGCGCTGGGTCTGAACGGCTGCACGTCGACTTCTGTTCCTACTTGCTGCGACATGGTTGGAGCTGTGTGTGCGACAGGGATCAACTGGAAATGCTGCGATCAACGTGGACCGGTAGTTGACCGGCATTTGGGCTGGAGCGCGTTGCCGAGACACGGGGCCTGATCACTCCGAGATTACTCCGGGCGAGTAGTCAGTCACCCATACACGGTGGTGGCATCAGAGCGTACACTGTCGGGCTATATAACACAGATCGTATCGAGTCGAACATCGAGGCACCCAAATGCAGTCATAAAGCCACGCTTCACTCGCCCAACATACTCTCGACGTCGTCATCCTCGTCTCCTTCCTCAGTGTCGACCGTCCCCACCCTTCTCCTTCCTTTTGCACCGTTTGCCCTTTTTGCCTTCGGCGTGGCATCGTCGTCACTATGCTCATCGCGCACTGTCGACCGACCATCATCGTCATCGTCCTCGTCGTCAACCACGTCCGTCATCTCCGTCGGCGCTTCGCTGACGCCTCGTCGCGTTCGACGTTTCTTGGGCGATCCGACGGCGCTAGCATCTTCGCGCTCCTCACTGATGGTCAGCATTGATACACACCGGGACTGCGAGGTCCGTTGCTGGCAGGAACCGTTTCCAGTAGGAAGTTGGAGGAATCCAGAGTACGGCGACACTCACACAGCGTCGATGAACTCCATCAGATCCTTGACCTCCTGGCGGACATCGTCGCCCTCCCCAAACGCGTCCATGTCGAACCCGTCCAGCTCGGCCGCGTACTTGTTCTGCAGACCCGCGTCAAACTTGTTCAGAGCATTCTTCGATACCGAGTCGGACAGCGGGCATTTCTATCGTCAGCACACGCTCCGACTCGCGTGCAGCACTGCGTTTTGGTTTTTCGAAATTATGCGTCACGAGGTATGACTGCCCGACTTCGACGCGACTCTTCCGGAACTCACCGATCGTATACTAGCCACCAGCACGGCGACCGCCTGGATCTTCCAGGCCTCCGTCTCCTCGCTTTCGGGCAGGTTCAGTTTGCCGAGGAACGAGACGAGCGTCTTGCGCGAATCCTCTGCGAACGTCAGCGTGGCTCCACATGTGTGCTCCAGCTACACGCAAAGCCTGGCGATGGCTCTGAGTTTTTTTCGATGGTATACTCCCTCTGGTGGACCGACAAGGCAACTCACTGATGTCTTCGTTCATGACCAGTTTGAGTATCTCCATGGCAAGGCCCAGGTGTACACCGTAATCCGCCTTGACGCCTTCTCGCTCTCTAAGCATCAGTCCCCCGCCCCTCGGACTACTGTGAAGAGATCGACCACTCACACAACCTTGAACGGGTCCAACCAGTCGACGAGCATCAACCCCATCGTCCCGACAGGGACGAGATCACGGTCGCCGTCCCACTGCTCTGCAAGCTGAAGGAACAGCTCATAGCAATCTGGGAAGACCTGCGCATCAGCCCACATCGTGTCGGATTGCCCAACCCGCTTGCGATTCGCCGGTCCCGCTTACTCACATTGAGCAGACGGCGCTGGTTTTCAGGCGACGAGTAGCAGAATACCGGCAAGAAGTACGTCAAGCACTGCCTGACTGCTTGGTTCTCTGCCGTCTCGGGCGAGAAGTACAGCGCCACAAGCATATGCAACAGCTGCTGTCAACATCGCCTGCTTTCTTTGACAGTCGGCAAGCTTGACTCACCGCGTCGTCGAACATCATTCCCGCCAGCATGAGCTTCGCCACGCCCTCGACCGCCACAGCCTGGACTTCTTCCTCTGGCATGTGCAACACCGCCTTGACCATCTCAACGACCTGCGGTGGCTGCTCGTTAGCTACCGCGCGCCCATGGCCACCGGCCAGCTCACCTTGAGCGCCTTGTCGAACAGCTCGGCTGTATCGTGCACCATCATCAGATCAAAGACGATCTGAGCAACTTTGACTTTGAGCGGACCCTGAGCCGCCTGGAGCTGTGACACGAACAACGCGATGGATTGCTTGGCCATTTCCTGCGTGTTCAGCGCACTGCCTTGGGCCGTGGCGTCGCGATTGCCACACATACTAGGTCAATCATGCAGCACAGACCGAGCGCCACCATGCCCGACTCGCGCAGAGCCGGCTCCTCCTTGTTCCTAACAGATTGGACGATCAGGTCGGGCACGAGACCATGGAACACCGAGTTGTTGTGCAGCGGCTGTCGGTGAGCATGCAAGTCTTTGATCGCTTCTCATCGACTCACCGAGTTGACCCTCTCCAACAGACTTATGCAAATTTCGAGACACCTCAGGTCAATGATGACCTTCTTCCACTTTGTTTCCGGGTCGTCCTCTCCTTCAGCCGGCGTCATGCGGCTCGGTGCAGGCGTGCCCAACGCACTCGCTTGACTGCTGATGGGCTGTCCGTCAGATCCCATCGACTGGGACTCCGTAGCGCTGCTCACCTCCTCGTCCCACTCGCCCTGGCGCAGCTCGGTGATAACGTCGACAATGACCCGTATAAGATCCCGCTCGCCGTCCGAGATCTTCGTCAACACGTCCAGGCATCTGGGTACGAGGCTTTGTGGCAGATTCGGCTGCGAAATCATCTCCCCTGCTCGTCAGCCATCTTGACCGGACTCTACTGCTACCCGCCATGATACGCACGGGTCAGGTGGAACATCTTCCTTCGGCCCGTTTCGTCCGCGTAGTCCAGCCACACGCTCAATTTCAATAGCTCGCCTACCACGAACGCCCGCTCGTCCACCGCTGCCTGCTTCTTGTCCTCGACGGCTTGTTCTTCGTCGTCGATGGATCGCGCTCGTTCGTCTGTGATCCGCTCGGCGTGCAATGCAGCAAGCGTGTTGTACTCGTCTTGCGTTTTGAATGCCAAGGCGGTCACGACAGGCATCGAGTCTTCGAATCGGACATCGTCCTGGGGTCAGGCATGCGCTGAACGATGGGAGGCCATAACAGCTCACGTTTATCGCCCGCAGGTGTTCACCGAAGACCCTGGCCAAGAACGCCTTCTCCGGTGTTAGCTCGGCCCAGAAAGCGTCTACGGTCAGATAAGTTCGTGCCGTAGGATCGATCGACGTACCGTCCAGCTCGATTGTGTCGAGAATCTCCGGGCGAGTCACAAACAGCGACATGAGTGCTTCTTCTGCGACCTCGCCCGAAGACATGACGTCAAAGCGGCCAAGGAACTGACATGAGCTCCTGGCCCGAAAAGCGCAGCAGCCCGGCTGCATCAAACACTGCTGTGCGCACCTCAATCAGATCACCCTGCGCACCGTCCACCCAACCACCCAGCATCCCTGCCGCAGCCTTCCGCACACTACCTTCGCGGTCGCCCAGCCCGTTCCTCACCACCTCTTCCCTCTGCGCGATCGTCAAGATCCTCGCATCCGGCAAATTTGCCGCGGACAGAGAGCCATGATACACCGTCCGACGTAAGGTCGGGTCGATGTCTCGCGTGCGGGCGATGATGTGCGGCAGCGTGGCTTGCGTTCGAGGGAGGTTGTATATCGCCGCGCGACGAACTTCGCTGTGAGATCAGTTTTCCTGCGTAGTATCACAGAGCGCGGCACTCTGGGAGTCCTTGAGTGGGTCTCCAGCCCTGCGAAGTCGCGCAGCGGAGACGAAGCGACTCACGCGGCTGGGTCGTATCGCAGGATATCGAGCAACACTTCGCTGAGCGGTTCCTCTCCTTCCTCCAAGTCGGCCTCATCCTCTCCGCTCTGCAGCTTTGACAGGCCCAGAGCTGCTTGCACCCTCACTGCCGGCTCTTTATCTCTCGAACGCTCGAGCAGCGCTTTTCGCAGCGCAACGTACATGTCGTCGCTGGCGATCAGTTTCGCCTGTCGACCCAGGACCACGACGCGGCCATGCCCGCATGGGCTACAGGCTTAAGCACTCACTCGAGTTCTCCCAGACCGTTGATCATCGAAACAGTCGTCAACGTCACCCTGAACCTCACGTTCTTGTCTTTCGCGTCCATGCCCGCCAACAAGTGCTTCAATAATTTACCGATGAACCTCGTCGTGAACGTCTCTTCGTCGCTCTCCCCTTCCGTTTCTTTCGATTCTGGCATCAGCACAGTGTGTCACAATATGACGACGTACCGAGCTCTGTCGCGTACCCCACGAAGCCCGCAACGAACTTGACCACCCGATCGGCCTGCCCCACTCCCTTCTTGACGGGCAGAACACGGTTAATCATGTCGATGAAAGCCGTGTTGAACGCCTTCTCGCCAATGAGCTTCTTCTGCCCCTTGCCATTCCGTTCGGTCACGCTCGCACATGTCTCCTGGATCTTGCGTAGCGCGACGATGTTCTTCCGGTGGTTGGCGGTCGTGTTTTGTACTTGGTCGAATATCGGTGGCAAGGCCGTGGGGAGCGTGTCGGTCAGGTAGGACACGCTCGCTGCGCGTGGGCGGGCGTTGACCATGGCGGCGGCGAGAACGCGGTCGATTTCGTGCTACGAAGCAGAGCAATGGGGTTGTACAGACGATGCGAGGGGAAAGGAGAATGAGCAAGTAGATTGATTGTTGACACGGCGCGTCAAGCGAAAGGTTACGTAAGCGATTTGGACCACTTCGCGTCGAAAACAAACAAAGTCACTCTCGTCGTCTCGCCCGCTTTCAACGTTGAGCCATCTCTGTCTGCCTTTACTTGCACCTTCCCTTCAGATCCGACGCATACATCGCACTCGACATAGATACTCACAACCGACATCTCGACCGTCCGCTTCTGCCATGTCGCAACGGAATCGGCAGCAGAAGGAGCCCATCGCGGCCCTGCCTGCGTACCCGATCATGCCCATAACGGACATCGGCAACACGCTCGACGCGCTCGGCATCCCGTCGACAATTGAAGACCTCTCGAAGCCGACAGGTCCGGGCGTACAGATGATCTACGCCGCACTTCTCGATGTGCTCATGAGCGCTCCGGTGGAGATGATCGAGGGCCCGAAAGCGATGTTGATGGGCGGGTTGGAGTACAAGGTGGGTTACTGTTCTGGGGTATGACTGGCTGGGCTGAGGTGCAGGAGCTGTATAGCGACGCACTATCGTTTACGATGTTCTTCTCTCACTGGTGGGCTGATCATTTAAGAGGTATCGAGGTGGTGTCTAACGGCCAGTCGGACATTGGCTGGGATATGTGGAATCGAGGACTTTAGGATGAGCGATTTAACGCGGCCTGAGCCTGCTCGGTTCAGGTCGCAGATGAGTGGAATCATGAACTTTGCCAAGTTCAGGTGTGTTCACGATGTCGCATTGCAAGCAAAATAAGCATTGACAATCAGGGAAGAGAGGACGCACGCTCAGAGCAATCTGGCAGCCCGAAACCAGCAGCAGAAAGACGAGTGAGCGTTCCGGCAATGGGACAAAATCCGTGACTGATCTCAGGGTCGCGCGACTCCATCACGAGCTCAGTCGAGTGGAGCAAGAGATTGAGGAGATCAGGTCCGTCTTGACGCACCCACCGGATCTTCCCCTCACATCAGGGCCAAGCATGCGCAGGACAAGCCCCTCACAGAACAAGCGGGCACGCGAAACGAAGCGCTCCGGCAGGCGCTGTATGATCTGCGGGTGGAGCAAGTGCGCATATCGGCCGTCACGGAGGACCTCAAAGCGGCCCGGCAGGCAGTGATGGACTCGGCGGCCCAGCGCACCCACGAGCTCACCACCCTCCAGTCGCAGAACGCCAGTGCGAAATCGAGATTGGTGCAGTCCCCCGAGCGGATCAAGAAGCACATTTCGGAGATGTCATTCACAGTCTCGCAAGAGCGGGCGAGCCTGCAGAGCCACCAGCGCAAAGCGCGAGAGTTGGCGCACCGCATGGAGGTGATAGCAGGGATGGAGGTCGATCTGCGGGGTCTGATCGATCTGGAGAAGGGTATCGAGGCGCAACGCACGCGGGTGGAAGAGGCCAGGAGGGGAGTGATGAGCCTAAGGGGCAAGGTCGAGAGTCAGCAGATCGAGGGGAAGTCGATGGAGGCGAAGCTGGGTGTGAGTTGCGTGGAGAGGATGAAGCGAGTGGAGACTGATGGCAGCAACTTGAGCGGCAATTGCAGCATGCGCAGGAAAAGCTGTCGAGGCAGAAGGAGGCATTCGAGGACACGAAGGCGAAGGCAGCAACGCGGTACTCCAATCTGCGGGAAGCGTGCGTGGGACAATCGATGGCGGATGCGGTTGCTGACGCGCAGATACGTGCACGAAGCTACGGCGCGGAAAGTATGGCAGAGAGAGCGTGACCAACTTTTGGCGGAGAAGAAGGCAATCGAGGATGAGATGGCGGACTTTGTGGCGCATCACGAGGCGGAGATCAATGCCATGTTGCAGGAGTACTGGACGATGCGGAAGCAGGCAGGTGAGTCGCGCGGTCCGAAGCATGTCGCGAAGACGCTGATGGCGTCAGAGGATTACATGAACACGGTAACGGTGAAGCTCGGCTTGGAGCTGAGATGAGAGACGACGGGATGGCGGGGCTGGCGTCGGGATACATCTGATATATTGTACACAGGTTGTATGCAGGCTATGGCAAGATCCGCGCAAGATACCCAAGATGAGTCGGGGCCGGTGCGCATCATGTCGGCAAGTGTTGCTTGCCTCGAGTTTACTCTGTCTCATCCGCCTCGGCCTCTGCAGCCTCCGCTTCGAGGTTCCTCTCCGGCAAGGGCGGCTGCCCCGGCACCCGCTTGAAAGCGTACCGGCACACCTTCAGGCCCTTCGTCAGACCCTTGGCCAGCCAAGCCCGTTCGACAATGTACAGCCCGTCGTACCGATATCCCTCTGCTGGAGCATACGCCGAATCGAGCTTGAAACCTCGGATCACTCGGACTGGTTTTCGCGTCTCCGCCGAGACCTGCACGTCAGTATCTGGACGTACACACCCATGTCCACAAGGACTGACCTTGAGAGACGCGTTCCGAGGGTCATCGAATGACTGATCGAACGTCTGCGGGGCGGTCCGCAGGTTCTTCGGGTTCTGCTTCGTACCCTTCAGGTCTCGTCCGCCCGAGCCGGTGTATGTGAAGGCCTCGCCCAGGTCAACACTGGCATGAGCTCTCAATTTGCACGAGGGCGCAAGGACGGTACTCGCTCATCGGCGTAGCCCCCGCTCAGAGCTACAGACCAAGCCCCTTCCTCCGCATTGCCCGAAATGCCCGCGACCGTCGGCCTGTGGTGAGCCGCCGCGAAGATGTGGCAACGGTCATCACTCACGCGTGCACCGCCGCCGTCGACGCGTCCATCCGACTAGGCCACCACGTCCCCACCTCCACGCCCGGAATATGCCCGAACCGCTTGGGGTCATGCAGTCTCACTCCGAGCTTTTGCGCTTTGCGCTGCCTTTCGTTGTTCGCGTCCTCGTCATCGTCCACAAACGCTTCGTCCCCACCCACGTATCCCCTCTTGCCTAGCGTCACGCGCCAGGGAGGCCGACTCGAGCTCTCCCGCGATGCTGAGACGCGCTCGAGACCCGCATCAGAGTAGTCGACGGTCCCACGACTCCGCCCGCTTCGTCGCAGACCGTTCGCCGTGCTCGCGTCACTGGTGGTCGATCCGGGAGTTTCAGCTTCCGACCTCGCACTGGTCCGAGGCGTCCTGGGCGTGCCGTTCAAGACGACCTCGACCACACGCCTCTTCGTAGCTGGAGCTTTACGCAGCGGCGTCTTTGGGACCATGACCCGCTTGGGCTTTGCGCGAGGGGCAGGCGCGTCGAGGCCGAGGGACCGCAAAAGCGCGGCATTGTCCCTTGCTCGTCAGCTTCAAGTAGTGTATGCATGCTACGGCCCGGCTCACTCGATATTCTTCTGCCTTTGCTCTTCGTAGCTGAGTTCCTTGGTCATGTCGCGGCGAGAGTCGGCGAGTTCAAGGAGAATGCACGGAATCTGAAACGGAGCATGACGAATGACCCCGACGCGTAAAGATGGGTGACGATGAAACAAGCATCGTAAAGCGCTTCACGACGCGTCGCACTTGATTCCAATAAACGAAGTCGACGCAAGGTCGAGTCTTCTAGACACGCATGCGCTCGCGCGTGAATCAATGCATGCAGCACTCAACAACGTACGGCCCGTTGCATCGTTCTTGGAGATGGTGCCGCTCCTGAGTAGACGCGCGGTCGGACGTCCAAGCGGACTCGGCCGGACCACTCCGTCGTGGTGGGGCATCGATGTTGGAAGACTCGACACTGCTTGCAGCGACACCAGCTTGCCGTCGCTCGCACTCTGGGACGTTGCCTGCGGAGGAAGATGTGCAATATCGACCATCACCGCATAGACGGGGGTCAGCTCTAGAAAGACTTGTTCAACGTTCCCTCGAAGGTCGCCTGGAGTGATCGCGGTCATTTGCCAACTGGCTCTCTGTCTCACATTGCACCGACATGAGGCGGCGCAATGACTCCTTTGGTGCCCACCCGAGCAGGTTTGAGCACCTTCGAATGCTTCTCTGCTTCGAGTTCACCATCACCATTCAAATCGTCTACCTTGACATCGTGGCCACACAATGCTGAACGGCGGTGAGCAGACGGCAGACGGTTACATGATCCTCGACAGTTGCTTCATACCCGTGAGGCCATCTGTCAACGCAAATCTCCCACGGGGGACCACCCACCTGCAGCTCCCGGCCAATGTCCTGATCCCCTGGTTTACCATGCCCACTGTCTGGCACATCCCCGGCAAGCTAGACGAGGCCCGCCTGCGGGAGGCGGTCGCCGAGTTGACAAGCTGGTGGCCACTCCTGGGAGGTCGATGCGTCCGCCGTCCGACGACTGATCCCGCCTTCTCAAACTTTGCAGTAAGTGACGGCAACGTACCTTGCCCGCCGTCCGAACTGACTACAGATCCACCTCACCGCGTCGCCTATCCCGTACGAGAGTGCAGAGTATACGACCGATCAACCACCTTTCCCTACTCGCATCGTCATACAGCCTTCTCTCGATCCGTTTATGCCCTCTCTCGCGCGTGACTTCCTCTTCGCAGACTCGGACGCCGCGCTTTTCGCAATACGTCATACGGTCCTCCGTCCCGCCAACGAGTCGGTTCTCGCGCTCTGCATATCACACCTTTTAGTGGACGGCGATTCCTTCTCCCGGCTGATCCAGCACCTGTCGTTCCTGTATTGCAACCCTGGTTCCCCTCTGGAACGACCGCCGACATTCTTCGCGCGTCCTCTGTGGAGCGCGTGGCCGCCCACGGAGGACCTGATCGAGGCGAATCGAACTCGAATCGACTTTCTGTGCGACACTGTGTCTGAGCAGCTCACGCTAGCTGCCGAAACCGCGGCGTCCAGCGAAGAAGTGAACGGTTTTCTGAGCGGAGAGGAAGTTGGTTATATCAAGGGCAGGTACGGCGTTCGAGGCGGCTCTTCGAACGATGCGTTGTGCGGGTGGCTCTTGGACCTCCTGGAGCGCGTGGGCGAGGTGAACGACTTTGAGGCTTTGATGACCGCGAACGTGCGTGAGCGGCCAGTCTGCGATCAACGTACGGAAGAGAGATGCCCGGCTGACGGAGCAGTACCGCAATTGGCATCCTGACTCGGGCGTCTTTCCGCCGGGACTCGTCGACCAGTATGGCACGGCTGCAGCGTTTGTGACTGTCGCGCACGAGCATCCGCCCGCCCCTGATCGTCCCACGCAGATCGCGCAAATGATCCGAAACAGCGTCAACCGATACAGGACCGACATCAACTATGCGACGGAGCAGCTCACGGTTGAACATTTCCTCTGGCAACGCGCGGCGGAAGCTGGCAAGATCTACCTCTTCGCGGCTCGGCCGAATCAAGTCATCCTCAACTCGACCACACGGTGCGTCGCGCCTGCCGTCCGACGGGCTTATGTCTACGGTTGAACTGATCCAGCAGGTACGACTGGCAGCCGGCGTTCGGTCAAGAGTCACGATCGGCCGTCCACACGATTTTCACAGCGCGCAGGTACATCCGTATCTGGCGCAGCAATCCCGAAGTCGGGGAGAGGGCTTCAGCTTCGAGCGGAGCACTCGAAATCAATTTTGGGATTGCGCATGGTCTCGAGGAGCCCTTCTACAGGTTGCTCGAGTCGGAGAAGGGCAAATGGAGCGAGGCCGTCTGATTTTCAAGTCAACCCGACCTTCGGAGAGAAGACTGAGCTGCTATAGCGTCCTTCGGGAGGCGCGGGGTACCAAGGGGAGTATGAGGCGGAGTGATGCGGGGTCTCCTGCGGGCGGCAGGTTCTGAAGTAGCGCTCGAGACCGACTTGTGCACCATGAAAGGCTTTGGGATTCGGCTCCCCTTAAGTAGCGAACTCATGCAGAACGGCTTCCATGTAATCGTATCAGTGTAGGACCAGCAGGAGCCTGCTCTAAAGCTATGTGCACGCAGCCAAAACCCTCAAGACGATGCAACTCGAGCACAGCGCCGTTGAAACCGGTAAAACACCGTTCGTTACCGGATCCGAAGCCAATTTTGGCTCCGGCGCCAAGGATGATCAGGATTCCCGACCCATGTGCTTTCAGTCTAGCCCTGATCGACTCGACGGAGATGTGATCGACTCGAGATGTTGGCCTCGCGAAATGGCATCGCCCAACTTGTTCTTTGCAGTACCGAGTGTCTGATTCCCACGCCATGTTAACGCTCGAAGACGACCTGGCCGTACCTGGCTTCCGCATCACCTCGACAGAGGCTGTACCCGCTCAGCCATGCGTCAATCCGCTCGTGCCGGACGGCACGGAGTACGTCCAGGTTCATCCCAATGCGTTGCTTCCGACCTTGGTCATGTCCAACGTCTGGGAGTTCCCCGGCGAGCTCGATCCCGAGCGGTTGCGCAGGGCGTTGGGCGCTCTGACGAGCTGGTGGCCTGTCATTGGGGGGCGGTATGTCCGGCGCAAGGCCCCTGCGCCTGACTTGACCGACTTTGCGGTGAGCATGCCCGTTGCTTCTTCCTCTACCCGCTGACCCGCAGATCAAGCTTGTTCAGTCACCGATCACCTTTGAGATCGCCGAGTACGACACCTCAAACCCCGCCTTTGACAGCATCGACGTCATTCAAGACTCGCTCGCGCCGTACCTCCCCACCCTGGGCGCGGACTACGCAGTGCCCGACACCGACACGATCCTCTTCGCAGCGCGCCTGACCACGCTCCGACCGGCGAACATCTCTGTATTGGGCATATGCCTTTCGCACGTGCTCGTCGACGCAGACGGGACATGCCGCTTGATCCAGAACCTGTCGAGGCTATACGAGGACCCGGACTGCTCCTTGACAGATGTCGAGCGGCCTTCATTCCTCGAACGGCCGAGATGGCCCACATGGCCTCCTACCGAAGAGGTGTACCAGCGCTGCGTGCTCCACGATCTCGCGGAGATCCCGGAAGCCGAGGCGAATGACCTGTACGCCAAGCACGAGGTGGAGAAGGAGGATGTGCTGTTACGGTTGACCAAAGGGGAGCTGCAGGCGATCAGGGAGCGGTGCGGTGTCGAGGGCGGGACGGAACATGATGCGCTCTGCGGCTGGCTGATTGATCTCCTGGAGAGGACCGGCGAGATGAAGGATACCCAGATCACTTTGACCTTCAACGTGAGTCGAGTTGCATCAGTGTCCGAGCTTTGCTCGCGTCGTGCAGGAGGGAACAAGCGCTGACGTACAGTACCGCCGTTGCTTCTCCGACGACACCATCCTTCCTCCTCTGCTGGTCAACCAAGTAGACAGCGTGGCCATCATCGTCGTCATTCCCAAAGAGCCGACCGTGTCAAACACACGGCGGCCCCAACAGCTGGCACGGACGCTTCGCAACGGCATATCGCGTTTCCGAACCGACAAGCAATTCGCCATCGACCACATCACCCCCACAGTGCGCCAGCTCGAAACGACCAACGCGAGAGCAGCGAGCTTCTACCTCTTCCCGCGGGAGAACAAAGTCAACATCAACTCGAACATGCGGTAAGCCCAGCCCACAGCGAGGACGTGGGTGCTGATGCTGACGTGCAGGTACGACTGGCAGCCCACGTTTGGGTTCGAGGGGATCAGCTCGCACTATACGACTTTCACCGGAAGGCGGTATATCCGGGTCTTCCGGACGAACCCTCCGCGGGGAGTTGTGCAGAAAGAGTGGGCGGGTGGCGTGGACCTCAAGTTTGGTATTCAGAAGGGTACGAAGGGGAGATTCGAGGAGCTGCTACAGGCCGATCGGGCCGGCTGGTGAGGCACGGGAGCGGAACTGGCGTTGTGTAAGTAGAGTGACGAGTCGGTAGTTTCCTCTGCAACAACGGGGACCCAAGCTTGATCCGCTGCTCGGCCGTGCTCACTTCTATGCATAGCTTGATGGGTCAGACAAAGCTGGAGCAGCCTAGAAGCTGAAGTGCTTCATTTCCACTACCTGCAGCAGAAACGCCAAACTAAGTTCCACCGAGGCCAATGTCGTGGGATTGCAGGTGTATAGAGCTACAGCGGCCAGGCATCTCTGCTCCGAGCATACTGTAGCTTTCGAGGAGTTTCGAGGCTGCAGCGCCGGAGCTCAGGGTGCCTTTCTTTCCATCAGGCGCCGCGCCCGAAGCACCTGCTCTCAGCCCAAGGGCGAACGCCGCTCGTGGTCTTTGCCAAGAAGGCTCCACGTCGAGATGATATCGGCAGCATTATGGTTCAGCGCTATCTCATTCTTCCTTGCTGGGCTGGGGACGCACGCGGACGAATATGACGAAGAGATGACGCGTGGTCGATCCACAGCAGACCCAACTTTGGCTAGCCGGCTTGGCACGGTCACGCGACCGGGACCAGGACCGGGATACCCGTGCGATCTGCCCGGGGATGGCATTGATAAGATGCATGCTTGCGCCTTGCCGAACCCCACATGCCCCGCGTCTGATGCTCAGCGATGCTCATCCGCCTACTACATCTCTGCTTGACCGTAACGCCGATCTCCGCCCTGTATACCTGGGTGGAACAGCTGGAGGTCACCGACCTCTCCCCCTTGCTACGCTTCGAGCCGGATCCCGTCCCGGGCAACACGGACCCCTCCGCTGGGTGGGTGACGGACGAGTATGGGACATGGACGAACACGACCCAGGACGCAAGCGTCTCGATATCGTGGTGGGGCGGCGAGACGTTGGTGTACGGTAATCTCAGTCGCGTCATCACGAGGGTGGACTCTGAACACGTCCAGGCGGATACCGCGGAGGATCAAACGCCGAACGACTGGTGGCAGACCTGGCCACAGATCCAGTATCGCCAGGGTCTGGAGTCGGGGAGCAATGCCGACCAGGTGACGAGCCAGCAGGGCATCGCGTTCAGGACGCGACGGCCCGAGACGAGGTACGCAGAGTGGGGAGATCGGGATCTGGTGCCGTACCAGAGATGGAATGTTACGTTTGAGCTGGACCAGACGTCGACTTATGGTCGGCTGATCAACATCTCGAGGGTGATCATGGGCGTTGGTCTTCCCGCGGGGTGAGGTTTCTGAGCGGGACCTGATCAGCGGGTCACAATTGACGAGCAAGTCCTCCGGAGGGTCATTCGACAACGCTCGTCCCTGCGCCAGAGACCATTGCGACATCAGCCCAAGGACCTGACGACTGGTCCGCCCCGATGGAGGGTACGTGGGTTTCGACCCCGGCACCCTTCAACACGGTGCGATACGGTGGACGCCAACTCCAATCAACTTTTCCGCCCGCCACGTTTGACGCCGTACAGGCTACAGCCGCACGCGTCCTATCCACAAACACCACCGACGCCCCTTTGCGATTACATGCACCCGAGGGGGCATCCCTCTTCGTTCTATACGGCGCGGTCGGCCCGGAACAGGGCGGATTCGCGGTGCGGCTGAGCGTCCTGGGCGACAGACAGGAGACAGACTTTTATCCACATGACAGCACCAGGACGTTTAGTGCAAATCGCCAGGAGGAGGCGATGAGTGAGGTGCTAGCTGCCATGTGGCTTGATCCGCGATTGCTGTACGACGTCGAAATTGTGTCGGGAGAGGAAGGGAGGAACCTGGCGATACAGGCCGTGGCATGGACGCAGTCGCCGCTGGGTGAGACGGAAGGGAATTGGTGGAGTTACTGGAACGATCAAGCTCTCGGCAGGGGTGGGCTCTCCGGAGGGCAAATCGCAGGCATCGTGGTGAGTGCGACGCGACCGCTCAGCGGATAATGCGCTGAAGTGCAGGTCGGCTCGGTTCTTGGCGCTGCGATCATCCTTGGCCTTGCTCTGTTCTTCTGGCGCCGGCGCAGGAAGAGAGGGAACTCCAACGGAGGTGCAAAGGACGGAGAGCTATCGCTATCGCCGTCGCACACGCTCACAAGCGACGCGGCGACTTTCAGGCGGGCCACTACTGGCTGATCCGTGCTGGTCCGTCGAAGATGTGGTCAGATGACTTGTGTATCTTTAGCCCAGCCAAGTTCATGTATCGATCGGATAGTGGCGATGATGCTTTGAGCTTGGACGGTGATCGTTGCATGCCAGCCGAGGTTCACCCTTGCTGCTCGATCCAGGCGGGGGGTCATCACCGTTCAGGCATTGAAGCGGAGGCCACACCTACGCCGATTTCGGCTTGCCGTGGGCGCCACTGACCTTCCAAGCTCCCAGGATAGCATCGACGACGTCCCGGACGCCGTCGTTATTTCTCACGCTCGTGAACAACGTCAATCCCTGGTCCCGCATCTTGCCCGCATCCCGCTTCATGACCTCCAGCGATGCGCCCACGTGCGGCGCCAGGTCGATCTGGGTATCAGCGCACGCCGTTCCGTGTTGCTCGTAGCTGGGGGTCGTAGTTCCAGGGCCAATCCTTCCAGATGACCCACCTTGTTGACGATCAACAGATCCGATTGAGTGATCCCCGGTCCGCCCTTCCTCGGGATCTTGTCCCCACCCGAGACGTCAATGACGTAGATGATGTAGTCCGCAAGCTCGCGCGAGTAGTTGGCTGCGGTCAAATTACAGCGTCTCCACCCGGGGCACACGCTGCCTTTGCAGGCGGGACGTCGAGACTTGCACACTCACCGGCCAGGTTGTCTCCTCCCGACTCGACGAAGAGCATCTGCGTGTCAAACGCCGCCTGGAGCTCCTCGAGTGCGCCCATGTTGGCGCTGATATCTTCCCGGATGGCCGCGTGGGGACAACCGCCCGTCTCGATGGCTCGGATCCGGTCTTTCGGGAGCGCCTCGTTGCGGATCAGGAACTCTTGGTCCTCGCGCGTGAAAATGTCGTTGGTGACGGCCGCTGCAGGTCAGCACAGCTCTGGGTTGGGCATCCACCGCCTGAAAGCCACGTCTCGAGACCGAGAACAAGTGGAGATCGACGAGGCTCGTCCACATGGGGGCGTGATGGGATGGCGCGACGCACCGATATTGTACTCGTCCCGCAGCGCCCTGCAGAGCGCCAACAGCAACGCAGTCTTTCCCGAACCGACAGGCCTGCGCGTCAGCAACATCCGGCTCGCTGCGCATCGCATCGGTGCCCGCTTACCCGCCGATACCGATGGTGAAGGCCCGCTCGTTCCAGTCCCGGCCAGAATAGTCCGGCATGTCTCGTTCCGCGTACTTGCCTGCGAGTCAACATCGGTGCTTGGGCTTGTCTAGCGCTCGGGGCCAGTTCGAGAGGTTCGTCCATATGGTGAGTGCGGCCCGTAGCCGCGGGATGTCCCACCCAGCGACTCCTGGAGTGTGCCCTGCGCGGATGTGTACTCCCGGGACGGCGCGCCCGCGACACGCTCGCCCTCCCCACCGGCAACGAGCTCGGTGCGAGTCCGCAACTCACCAGCGCTCTCCATGTGCTCGTGTGTGTGCCCATGCTCATCGGGCGTGACGTTTCCGCCGTGCGAGTGCCCCGCTGTCGCGTGCGAGTGCGCATGGTCGTGCGCGTGCGAGTGCGCGCCCTGCGCGATGTCCTGCGCGGCCGCTTGGCCAGTCGAAAGGCGGTCCTGGAAGGTGCAGACTGGTTGGCCGGCCATGATGCGTTTGGTACGTCTATCCGTTTCCAAGTGGAGTTGTTAGTTGCAGTGAACAGTCAACGCCGAGGTGAATACCTCGCCAACGTCGACGAGCGTTACCGGCGGCTGCGGCCGCGCTGATAACGCCGGCGAATTCGGACCATACCCGCTCGAATTCATGCCCAGCTCAACCCATCTCCATCTCCCAGCTTATGCAGCCATAAGCCAGCTGGGAGCTGCTGCGTTTGATTGCAAAGTCCAGCATTTGTGCATGTGTTACACTATGGTAAATGTCCGCGGACCATATATCTAGAATATGATCCGATCCCATCCGTCTATGGTAGTACCTGATGGTCCTTCCTTCCTTTCTTCCTTTCCTGTTCTTGTGTATATACAACAACGACCGTTCAACCGTGCCATGCAAGATTGTGTGGTAAATAATGAGAGAGTACACGCCGGAAGATCCCAGTGGATGATGGAGTAAAGGCGACGGGGAAATGATTATACACAGGTAAAATGTTCTCGTTAATGTCCGTGATTGTCCGCGGTTTTGCGATGCATCATCATGCGTAGATGACCTCGACGCCGCCGTACACCTCGACCCGGACATTCGGGTCCTGCAACTCGGGGCGATCCTCGTAGCCGTTCTCCCATTGCATGGACGGCAAGGCCTTTGCGGCCTTGGCAGGCGACGAAGCAGTCATCCTGACGACGTTGGCGTCCCACTGTGCGCGGGTGAAATGACCCAGCCCGACGGTCGCGGTCGAGACAGATGTCGTCGACGACGAGCGGGTTCGCGATGGCGTCGACAGCGGCGTCACAGCCTCGACGTCCCACTCCTCGCTCTCCGCCAGACTCTCGTCCGAAGTGCTGCTGACCAGGTTGGGGATCTCGTCATTGGCGTCGCGGTGCGTCAGGGGCGGTCGGGTATTGGAGGCGTTGTCGAGCGTCGAGTGATGCACGACGATCATCTTGGTGTCAATTGAGTCGTCGCCGTCCTCGAGCGTGAGGTCGGGCAGGTTGGGCAGGTTGGCGGTGCTGAAGGATCGTCGTCGAGGCGGGATGGGCGGGGAGTGCGACGCGATCGACGACGGATCGTTCGCATCGCTGGCAATCGAGTCCATGTCGACCTCTTCGAGGTGGTGGGTGAAGCTCTCGTCGTCGTCGAGATCCATGGCCATAGCGGGGTGCATCAACGCCACCTCCTCCTTCTCGACTCGCGCCTGGTCTGCGGCGGTCCAGCTCCTCCAGAGGCTGCTCCGCTTGATGGGCTTGGCGTCGACGCCAACTCGAGGTTGGATGAGGCCGTTGGAGAAGGCTCGTCGAAGACCCTTGTCGCCCTGTCGACCGCGCTCGAGGCTCTCGAGCCATCGTCGCTTGCCCTCTTCGCGCTCGTATCGGGACTGCAGCTTCTTGATGGAGCTGAGACGCGCAGCGACGGCGCTCACGCGGGCGAGCTGCGACGCGTAGGCGTTTCGGTGCGAGATGGGCACAGCCTGCGCCGGCGGGACCGAGTGCAAGAAGTTTGCGGGGGAGGCAGGAGATCGCGAGCGCATGGGCGAAGAACACATCGAGGGCGAGAAGACGGACGTGGCCGGAGTGACGGGTGATCGCAAGTCACTGTCCGAATCCGAGTCGGTCGCGGACGACGAGGTTGAAGCCGAGCGGGTACGCTTCATGGGGGTTGACATTGTCATGTCGACTCCAGCCGTCGCCAACAGGTCGTTGATGTCTTGCCTCGTTCGCTCAAAGTCGCTCATGTGTCGGCTGGTCTCGCTTGCAATGGCCCAGGGAAGGTACGCCGCCGGCAGGGTGTCTTTGATGAAGGGCAATACGTGTCGACGGTACGTGTCGACGAGTAGACTTCGTGCCTGTCGTCGGTGGATCCGTGCGGGAGGCTGCGGAGGTTGCTGCGGGAACGAAGTCTGCGTGCCCTGACCGATGGGAAGCAGGGGCGACAGGATCGACATGAGAAGCGCGCTGGGTGACCGTCGTCGGGGAGTCGGGGCGTGGGAACACGAGCTCGAAGATGACGAGACGGACGAAGTGCTAGACCGGTGGGACGATACGCTCGATCGCGGCGACGCCGCCTCGGGTGCGAACGAGAGCTGCACCTCGTGAATGACTTTGCGGAGCTCGCGCATGCATTCCTCGGAAAGATCCACCTTGAGGATGTAGCCGTCGATGAGGGTGATGGTGACATCCTGAGCGGGGAGGGAGAAAGTCACATCGTCGATGACCTGTTGAAGCGTCAGCGTAACGCACGGGGGAATGGAAGGTTGGGCGGGGTCGGGTAACTCGTGACAACCAGGGCGGAAATGGATTGCGTATCATGTGGGAAAGGGATGACGAATGGGCTTTTAATTTACAGCCGGGAGGGGCGAGGGTTCGGCACGGCCGGAGAGGGGAGACCAAGGGGGCGGCACGGGATGACGAGAGGGAGTACGTACTCCTGACAACCAAGAAGACTTCTCTCCCAGCAACACGTTTGGGCAGTCGATGGCCTCCTGCAGGCAGACCGAGCGGTGTGCGTGCAGGTTGGGAGGCAGAGGTAGGCTGCGAGAGCTGTAGGGTCAGCACGATGCAAAGATCCCACGATTGTTGACCAAACTCACGTGTAAGGGTGAGTTGGTAAGGGCAGAGTGAAGAGGATTGTCGGGGGAGAGGGTTGCGACGGAGTGGGGATGGGCAGCAATCGCAGCAGCATTGCGAATACGGGGGAACAGACGGTGACGGGGCGAAAGGGATATTGGCTGTGATTCGATGCCGATGTCCTATGGTCCAACAAGTAAGGACCAAACGTCGAACGGGGATGTGACGGAGAGGCCGTTATCTATGCGTCCTATATGTTGCAAGCGAGTTGCAAGCGTGTGCAATATCGCGCGGCAGACCTGTGGTGCTGCAGTATCGGCGGTCCTTTAGTCGTCGGCCTTGACGTGATCGGGGTAAGCGGCGAGCAAGCCTCGGGATCGTCACGCAACTCTCTGCGTGCCCACGTCGTATTGCCGTCTCCCGTAGATACGCAAAACTAGGCTAGTCCTTGTCGAATTCGCCTTGGCGCTCCCGAGACGGAGTCGTCCGACAGTCGGCAACGAGATCACAGGCAAAAAGGCGGAGAGATGACGCGAAAACCGAACGATTCCAGACGAACTGGGTCGGTCTCGGTCTTGACGAGGTGTGATCGACCGCTATGTATAGCTCGATCGAGTTCCGACGGTACCGAAAGCCGAGTACGGCAGGGCAGGTATGCAGGTGTCTCGGAGTGCCGATGCACGGGAGAGAAGCGTCGAGGTGGGTCAAAATTGATGACGGATGCGTGAGACAATTACGGGAAGCCTACGGGAAGGTAACGACGGCCTGTGGTTCTGCGGCTTGTTCGCGTCGGTTTTGAGAAGAAGTGTGATTTCGCGTCGGTGTCGCGGTGGAGATGACGAGGAGAAGAGATCAACTCGAGGATGCCAACAACTGGCAACGAGAGGTCCAGCCGTGCTCGATGTGTTGTTGTTGTATGTGAATCGGGGACGATGTCGATGAATGGGAGGATCGCCAAAACGGGATCTGTCTCGCTTGTGCGCTTGCGTTGTCGAGTCTCCGGGACCGATCGACGACTACTGTTTCTCTACCTCTCTACGGGAAGTCGAGAGTCGGGAGACTGAAAGCGAAGAGTGCGTAGCGGGGACGTGAAAGAAGCGTCGTCGATCGTGATATGTATCAAAACCGCCTGGCGATACCGACCTGGATGGCAGAGAGGATATCGTTATGGGTGGAAATTAAGATTCGCGGTGCCGAAGAGCGCCCAGGGTCATGGTTTCAAACGAGGCGTTTTGTGGGCGAAAATCGCCAACAGGGCAGTTTACACACGAACAAGGGACCACCCAGCTTTGTGCCGTAAACTGTGAGCCGCCCTGACTGCACATGCCGTTCGGATTCAGCCGTGTTTCCCACGCGTCAATGTAGCGTCAGGGCCTTTCGGCCGGTGATGATGTGATGCCGACGCCGATATGACAGGCCTTTGACACCATCTTCTGATGCATAGTGGAGCGATCCTCATCAGGGTCCCGCACCGAACCGTTACCAGCATGAGAACTATTTTAGTGGTTGCTGACGCTATTCTAATGCACTACGAGAGCCGTCGAGCTATCGCGCAATACAAGCCCGCACCGCCCGAGCCCCCGCCAGCGACCTGCTAGGTGGCCGGTTCCTTATTGTCCTACTAGGCCAGCGCCGTCCCCTTAGCTTCCTTTGGCCAAGAGCACAACATCGTTCCTGAGTCTGGACCCGTCAATCCACGATCCACGACGATAGTAGCATTCCCATGCGTCCTGCAGATCTGCACCCTGTCCTGCGAGCCAACCGCACGTCCGAAACCGATCTATGCTTTTGCCACTACCAGCTGCAGCTACCGCCCTAGCCGTCCACCCTCAACCTTCTTGACGCAACCTACTCGTCCCCACCACTTCGACCACCGCCGGGGGCTCAACGCCCATCGACGCCTGCTTCGGCTTGCCATTGTCTGACCTTTGCCACGGCTGCCTTGCCAACATTGTCTCGCTCAGTCAAGGGGCTCGACATTCCGCTGGAATGCTATGCACGCACACTCTGATCCGAGGAAGCGCCCCCACGCCGTGTTGCTGCATGCATCGACCCAGCTACTCGGCATCACGGCAGGGGCAGCCAACGCTCAGTTGGAAGCGAGCGAGCCAGAGAGCCAAAATCAACAGACGCAAACAGTTGGACCGTAACGGGTAATTTTCAGGATCAACATTCAGGGTCCGTTTTCATTGCCTGATCGCCGAAGCCGGCGGGAGGGCACGGGAGAGCCGGTCAAGTTCCGGGTTTCACGGTTAGCCTAAAGCATGCTGCATCACGAGCGCAATTTTGCCGAAACCGTTCGTACGACGCACCAGGGGTGATGTCACTTCTTGTCCGTCCTCGAGAGAAAAACCGCCCACGCAGTGAAAAACGTGGCGTTCCCGCCTCGTAACGCTCAACAGCTCCTTGCGTCGGGCCACGCGCGTGGGGGCACTCGGAGTAATTATTTCATTTCCATTTGCATCCAGCCGCCCTTGGGAAGCGTGCGGCAGAGTCGGGCGCATGGCACATGCATGCTTTGCGTCAGGGGCGGCGGCGTACGGGCGGTGTGTGGGCGCATGTGTGTATGCATTTCGTGGGTGTTCGCATCCGTCCGCAGGTGAACGTGAACGAGAATAGGCCTGTGGCGTGATGCGGGAGTGCTTGCTTTGCCGAGGCTACATGGGTGGAAGCGATCAATGACGCAGCAACGTGGCACAGCGGGAGGTTTGGAACTATAGTTTGAGGGCGGTCGAGGCTGGTCGTGATGGCGGGCAACGCCTGCTGGATGGTGGAGAGACACCTCAACCTTGCGTCGCGCAGTCTCAGGCACAACGGGAATATGCATGGCGGGCACGTGCAGATTCCCATGGCAGTTGTGAATCTCAAGACGGGTGCGACCTTCAAGGCCGGGAGTTTGACGAGGAGACCGGCCAGGTCCTCCGCCTTGTGCGATACGAGACCGAGAAGACGGAGCAAGGTCTAATCGCCTCCGAGCATCGAGGCTTGCTGCCAAGTCGTGATGCACAGATCTGGGGTGGTCCGTGAGAGTATGACTTTGCATGCGAGCGTCCTCTCATGCCTGGCCTTCTAAAGCCCGGTGCATATTGCCGTCCGGCTTTGCGGTGACTGCTGCATTGGGGACCGATAGCTTATCGTCATGGACGGCTCTTGTGTCTTGTGCAGAACTGCGACTCGGCATGGCGCATGTCATGAGGCGTGTCTGGGGGTGAGTCACCATCCACTGTCTCGAGCACCCGCTTCGCCTCGGGGCGTAATTTATCGTACTTGGCAAGCAAACGCCGGTCAGGCGTGGAGGAGGGTTCTCAGCGCTGCGAGACTTCGCACAACGTGACGCAACGTGGTGACACAAAACGTAACCAGGAGCGTGCGACACGATCCGGTCGTTGCCGCCGGACCATCCGGGACGTATGTATGACCACCCACGAGCGTGCGTGACGACATGGCCATATCGCAAACACATGCAGCGGGGACGCATATCCCGCTATCGCGCCGAGACCCAAGACTGGTTTCGCATATTGCAGATACGGAATGCCAGCCTTGGACCGTCACAGCACGCCAGATACACTGCAATGACGGAATCGCATGCCATGTCCCGCCCGCCCGCATCGCGTACAGACAAAACTAGTGCTTATCGGGCGCACGACGTTTTCGCTTTGCAATCGAGCGATTCTTAACTGTATTCCACCGGCGGCACGCTAAGAATCAGCTGCGCTCAGAACCAGGAACGCTGTTTGTACCGTGGCATACAGTCAGCCGCGGCTGGCCAGGCACGACCTCGCACGCAAAGTCAACAAAGCTACACCGTCGTACCTGTGGGCGGTCGCCGTCCCCGTGGCAGACAAACATCGAGGAGGCTGGTCGTCCCCTTGTTCCTGACCTGGCCCCGGCGGCAAAGATAGCATCGAGCATGAAGCATCGATGGCTGTACCTGTGCGGCCCGCCCTAGTCTGGCCGAAGCCAAGCGTGCAGCCGCGTTCGCTCTGAAGGCTAGCATGGCTTTGGGCAAAATGGCCGTCAAAATGGGTGAGCGATACGATGCACGAGGTGTGCGTGCTGCGGCATGGAGCAATCATCGTTCACACTTACCACGAAGCCATCTCGTTAAAGGCTTATCAGACGTCGTGCGTCATGATTACCCACATACCCCAGATCTTAGCGGGTATGATAGCTCGTGAATGCGCTTGCACACATGCCGGGAGTCAGCGATTAGCGCGCCGTCGCCCACGCAGGCCGTAAGATACCCCTTCGCCCCGATAAGACCATCTCGTGACACACATCCTTATCCGTCACTCCGTTCTTGATTGAATCGCCGACGCTCATCATATCCAGCATCCTCGGTATCGCCGAACACGGACGGCGACTGTCACGAGGCGATACCGGGTCACAGGGGTATAGCTACATGCACGGTATCTGAACTGTATACACGCACTCACAACCGACTCCTCCGTTCGCCCCAGGTGGCGTCACGACCAAGCCGCTACGACTCCTTCAAACGTCAGGAATATGACCATGTTCGCAGGTACCGCTCTGTCCGTCAGTGCCATCGCATCACACCCCGCTCCACCCGACTGACCTGATCAAAGTCGGCCCCAACCCGGCAAACATCACTCTCCACCCCTCGTTGCGCACCGCGTCCGTCCCGACCCGCCAGAGAGACAGCCTCTTCCCGCTCGAGCCGTTCACAGCCTGCATGCGCGTCTTGAACACATCCAGCGGAAAGGTCGCCTACGATCAGTCATGCCATCCCACAAGGGAGGTGCCAGCTCACCAGCCAGGCCGTCACTCCTGCCAGTCCTCCCGCAGTCATGAGCTCCGGCCACGACAGTGCATGCAGCTCTTCCTCCGCTTCCTCGATCAGGCTGTTATGGTTTGGATGGCGCTTCAGCTCAGGAGCAAGGCTTGGCTCTGGGGGCGGCTTCAGCGATCTGAAGAAACGGCAGGTGGCTTCGTATCTGGTGTCAGCGCAGTCGTGCAAAAGGGGGCTACAAGGCTCGTCGGAGCGCCGTCGACACTCACGTCACAAAGTACGGCCCATAGGCGATGTCCCGTATCGCCGTGGCTGAGAAACCACGGTACATCCCCCTCACAAGACCGTCTTTACGGATGATATCCTTGATGACCGACATGGTAGATGGATTCAGATGGGAAGGGGCGGACTGCTGGCGGATCTTGACGAGCTCCGTGGGGCTGGCGATGAAACTGGGGGTTAAGTCGATGCGCCAAGTTCGTTATTGATAGGCGAGGCAGAACTTACGCCCCGATGACACCACTTCCAGCGCCCGCTAGACCGATCTGTGCGAGTGACGGCTCGGTGCTGTCCGTCGGGGAATGTTGCAGATTCATCAGAGAAGAATAGGACGTAAAGATCACCCCGTTGATCTGCGATGAGCATGGCTGGTGGGAAAAGCACACTGCGGCTCACAAAGGCGACTCCGGCCTGTGCGTCAGCGCGGCACCTACGCACAGTGTAGCGGCCTGCTTACCATGGGCGACATGAGTCCTTTGAAGAGTCCTTTGGTCTGGCATCAGCACTGCAGGCTTCCAGAACGGGACTCACGCCCTCCTCGCGCAGTATCGCACTGAGCGCACCAAAAGTAGATGCATAGCGAGAGTTGTACGAAGGCGTCTGATATCGGACTTTGACGACGTCAAATGGCTGTCCAACTACCAGGCCGGTCACTCCTGATCAACGTCAGCATCGCCCTGCTAAGCTCAAAAACCGAGTCATGTGGACGCACCTGCAACGACACCGGCAGTAAAGTCTATCACGGGCGAAGGAGCGCCCTTGCTTGCTGCCATCAGCATCAACGACCCTGCTATCCGGCTGCGTCACTCACAGGACGCCTCTGCATTCTCGTTCATTCCACCTCTTGATACTGACGCTGTATCCTTGAATTGATTTCGTAAAGACGGGCCCTGGTAAGGGTGCCAAATGCGCAAAGTACCAACAGCAAGGGGGGTCCAGGTCTCGAAGTCGTGTTTGCGTTACCGTCTCATTTGCGGGTCGTCTCGTGTCTTCGTAGATTGATGCTGTACTTTTGAGCCTTCGTAGCGTCGTGCGGTCTTCGGGAGTTATGCGATGTGAGAGACAGAGCTCAGACTTTGAGCAGTGGGCATTCAGCGCACAGGAAAAGGAGCAACAGGATCAAACCGGGAACAGGTGTGAAAGGAAAGAAGGATATGGCGATGGTGCATGTGCAAAGGTCGGGCCAGCTGTCCGTGGAACACTCGTATCGGGCGGTTAACGTCCAAGCGCCATCAGCCCAAACGCCCAAGGACGTGAACAGCGATAGCGGCGGTCGCCGCCGGGGACGCCCAGACGATGACGCCGGGGTTGTTGTTGCTTGATGCGATACTGAACATTGCCTTCCATCCAGGCCTTACACAGAGGCTTACAAAGTGCGCAAGTCGATCCCACCCTCGTCAGCTGGCGGCAGCAGCACATTGCACCGGTTTGGCGCCCATTTAAACGACTGAACGAGACAGCACCCGCCGGCATGAACCTCGACGAGGAGGTCCGGCTGTACACCACCTCGGCAGAGCGGGAGAGGACGGAGAACCTAGCGACGCTGTACTCGATCATTGTCTCGCTCGAGTACCTCGAACGCGCCTATGTGCGGGATAGTGTCACGGGCAAGGAGTAAGCTGCGCCGCGACCCGCACCTCGCATGCCAAGACCATGGCTAACGGTCAGATACGCACCGGCATGCATCAAGCTGCTCGCGCAATACAAGAGCTTGATGAAGCTCGTCGGGGATGATATTGGGGGCGTGGAGGCATTCATGCGACGGTTCAAGGTGCATCTGGGCCGGGGCGACAGAGCCTTGGGATGCACAGAGCTGACCTCAGATGGATCACCCAGCGGCGTTACATCGCTTGACGGTGGGCGTTCCGGCTACGGTTGAGCATTCGTCGGAAGCTACCGATGGGGGCTCGGAGACGGGCAAGTGGGTCGCGGAGACGACGTCGGTGAGTGGCGACTTGAGCAGCATCGAGCGGCTCTTCGCTGGACGGGGGCGAAGCTGACCATGCAGTCATTCATCACATTCATGGACGCGCTCAAGCTCAACCTCCGGGCAAAGGACCAGCTCCATCCCTTCTTGACCGAGCTCATGTCGGGCTACTCGCGCTTCAAGGGGAGCCAGGAATGGGAGGGCAGGGCAAAGATCTTGCATTGGTGGGATAGCCGTCTCGTGACCATGGCGCTGGAGACGCTCATGCCAGGCTGATCGAGCTGAACGCGATGAAGGCGAGCGACGAGATCTCCGAAGAGCAATCCCGCCAAGTGAGCGCGTTGCCTCTTACTTGTTGTCGTTGTGGCTGACGCGCGCGCAGATGCTGTTCGACATCGAGAACGCGTACAACGAGTTTTTCCGGTCTCTATCTGGCAAGTCGTCATGATACGTCACATCAACTTGTACATCACGGCACGACCCTACACGACACAATGCATGAGCTCTGACGACATACACTGCGGGTTTGAAAGAAATCTACCGTATTGCAAACGGATGTGGTCTCGCTACAGGATCTCTGGGTCGCCCCTCCCCTGCTCGGTCCATCCCACCTTCCTCTGGATCAGCCATCGTTCCCAGCGCCCGGACCATCTCCAGACTCTACATCATTCCACTGTGACCCGTGCTTCCCCCCGGCCGCCCTCCCCGCTCTTACATCCCGCCAGCTCTCAC
>JAHXHD010000427.1:0-16490 GCA_019857685.1 Papiliotrema terrestris | reverse complement strand
GGGGAGAGAAGTGTCATGGTCGGCTTCCCTTGATGGGCGTCGAACGACGAGATTCGGTAGACCGTCTGCGACGGCGATTACTTTCCTTTACGAATTTGTAGGCTCAAATTGACAGACGCGCTGTGCGCACAGGGGTTCATACTTGATGCATGGGCTCCTGCAGAAAGCTGTTTAGGGTGTCAGACTATCTGGCCGTTCGAGATGCGAGCCATGTGTCATGTTTGCAGACTAGGCTACTGTGCAGAGACCCAGGCGCAGGGGTGTTGACCGCGGTGGCTCTACATGGGGCGTTCGGCGTGGAACGTGACAAGTCCCGCACGCATGCAGGTGATGAAGTCATGACCCCGCGATGAAACGGGGGTGGCTTTGCAGTGATCTGCGCAGTTGATCCCCTTCCCCACATCACCGCCTCAGGCTCGATTGTCGGTTATGTATACCGGCCGTCCGGTGCCGCCTTGCGCTACCTTGAGGCCTGGCATGCCATGCCGCATGTCCCCCCACCAGTGTCCGAGCCAGTCGGTACCCCAGAACGGCCAAAATACGAGGAAAGAAAAATCCGGTACCTGAGCTGAAAGCGTATCATGGGCGTCTTCCCCACTCACGGCTATTTCGGCACACGCCGAGTACGGAGGGGAAAAAGTCTCGACCCCACACTCCATCACCCCATTTCCACCCTTCCCTAGCGGGAATGTAGCCAGGCCACCAATCGCCCGCTCTGCTGCATTGCATCGCAGAAGCCGGCGATCGAGCCTCTGTGGGTCGGCAAATCGCTGGGTACCAATGACATGCGGTACGACTGTCCGAAGGGCCGGATCGACGTCAGCCAATATGAGAAAATGATGGTGCGGGTGGGCTAATTTTTTCCGGGGTGTCGTGGTACCCTTCGCCTTGGACGACGTACTGCTCGGACTGCCATGTTTGCACAGGATCGATGCAGCATTGGGGATATGGACGAAAGGTATAAGAGGTATCGCGAGGACGGTATGCATGCCCCAGTCTCAACTGAACGTCCCAAGAATCGCCTCGCATCGATCATACCCACCACCCCCGACTGACTCGACGTCGACCCATACCAAAACACCACAAACATGATGTTTAAAACGACTCTCGCCCTCCTCGCCCTCGTCGGAGCCGTCTCTGCTGCCCCTTCCCCCTCTCCTGCCTCGCAGGTCCAGGAGAAGAGGGATTCCTCCTCTGGTAGCGCCACGTACTACGAGACCGGTCTCGGCGCCTGTGGCTGGAACAACGGGAGTGAGTCGACACAACCTTGCCAAGTATTGTCATTCGCTGACCACAGACGCGGACATGATCGTCGCTGTCAACTCTGCCCAATACGACGGCGGATCGCACTGCGTGAGTCGCTGCTGACAGATCTGCTCGAAGCCGGCCGTGCTGACTCCAGGGCAAATGGTTGACCATCCAAAACAACAACAACGGCAAGACCGTCGCTGCCTACGCGGCTGACGAGTGCCCGACCTGTTCCTGGGGATCCCTCGACCTCTCGCCGCAAGCCTTTGGCGAGCTCAACGACTTCAACTACGACGAGGGCATGTACGACATCACCTGGTGGTGGAACGAGTAATGTGCTCGCTCGCTCGCTCGCTCGCATCGTGGCTCCTCTGACTCCGACTCGGAAGGGTCTCAAACCTGTAGCCTAACATTGCGATTCTTTCACCTGTAGTCTACGCCTGGAGCGTATCCTCTTCCGGGTTGTAGCGTTACACAATGAACCGAATGGACTTTTGCATGGATCAACATAACACCACGAGGTTGCTCGTGCTAATGCGTACATCATGAGGTGGTGATACAGCTGAACATATCTATACAGTCTACATTGTCAAGGCGCCCGCAGTGTTGATGCAATCATTACCGTCACAGACCGCCCTGACGACCCACACCCCCCGCACATGACATCTCAGGCAAACAGCTTCCGAGCCACCCGCCTGCCCTCTTCTCCGCCCGACCTCGGTGCTGGAGCCTCCGCTTTGCGCTTCATGACCATGGAGTTATCGTCCGAGACGTCCGTCAACAGTGGCTTCCCTTGCGTCTCGTCCGGCGCCATTGCTCGAGGCCGAAGCTCAGCCGTGGGCTTAGGCAATTTCCGAGGCGCGGTCGGGCGGGGCAGAGATGTAAAGTATCGGTGTCTCAGAGCCTGCAATTGAGCACGGCCGGCATTCAGGATTCATCTTGAACTCACCTTGGCAGCGGTGGGACGTCCTGCCGGTCCAAGATGCAGCATCTCTTTGAGCAAGTTCATCGCATCCTCTCCGAGCGACGCAACGACCATCCACCACTCCGTCTTAGGGTGGCCGGACACGTCGTAGTAATCAGGCAGGTCTTTGTGTCCCTGTCTTTAGCGAAGAACCCACTTCGCGGTCGAGTTCGCAATCGCAATGCCGGACTCACAGGCCACGTCGCCTCATCTGGTGAACCCATCATCTGCATGATCCGCTTCATCTGGTCTACGTCGCTGTTTCCTGGGAGGTACGGCGCTCGCCATACCAACTCGACGAATATCGTCCCAACCGACCACATGTCGACTGCTGTCGAGTAATGTCTGGATCCCCACAGAAGCTCGGGCGGCCGGTACCATCTGCAGGTCAGCTGCGGGAAACGAGCGGGCGGGGGCAGGCAAACCGAACTCGTACTCACAAGGTGATCACCTGACATGTCATCCTGTGCCCAGCTTCGCCAAACTCCCGCGCCAAACCGAAATCCGCAATCTTCAACTCCCCGTTCCGGTCAATGAGCAGATTATTAGGCTTCAAATCCTGCACATTAGCCTTGTGCTCGCAGCCCGTGCCGGCCGAGAAGGAGAACAACGATTGAAACACCAGCGGACACCACCACGAGCGCGAGGTGGAGACGCGTAACGGTGGACAGTGAGGTAGGAGACTCACCCGGTGCAACACCCCATACCGATGTATGAACTCGAGTCCGCGCAGCGTCATCAACGTCCAGCTTTTGATATCTCCCTGCTGGAAGATGAGCGCCTTGTCCTTGATGACCGCTTCGAGGTCGGTGTCGAGGAACTCCAGCACGAGGTGTATATTCTGCTTGACCGAGAAGACGTCGAGCAGCTGGGCGTCAGATTCAGCCCTTCCTCTACTCAGCAAAGACCACCACCACGTCACGCACCGAGATGATGTTCGGGTGATGTAGCTCTTGCAAGAACTTGACCTCCCGCAAGGCCGTCACGTCCAGCCCGTCCTTCATTGCGCCGGCCTTGATCTTCTTGATAGCGACTGCCAGTCAGTCATCGCAAGCGTCATGTTTCGACAGCCAACTCGCCCTGCACGCCGGTCTTCTTCTCCTTGCCTGTCTGTGTTAGCCATGATCCGACGAGCCGGCCGCGCGCTCACCCTTGTACACATTGGCAAAAGTACCTTCACCAATCTTGATGCCCTTGTCCCCTCGCCGGTCAGCTGCGGCCACGGCGTACCACGGCTTCCTCGGACCCACATCTCTGCGCCCTGCGCAAGTTCTCCTGCGCTGCGAGATCCATGTTGGGCGGTAGACCTGGCGCTGTCCCCAAGCGGTCGACTGCGGAGGCAAGGTGGAAGTGCGGCGAGTTGGGCTATTATTCACTTGACAGACGACGAGTGCAACTCGTCCAGTTGTCGTTACGTAATTGTCTCGATCGATCCGCCGTTGTCGTAATTTGCCCTTGCCTCCTTGCCCGGTGCATACGTCTTGTCCCAGGGCCGGACATTCAGCGGGATCTGGTGCGATTCCAGTGCTCATTGGTAATGCGGACGGAAGGAGTCATACGTTTCACCAGGGCCCGAGGATCGACCAGCCTCGTTGGTCAGTTTGAGGGCCCAGGGGCTGTGGCCCAAAGGGATTCCAGCCAACGTATATTAAGCTACTAAACCTTTTGATGCATCATGGGATTGCCGTGTACGATGATGCTCTACGGAAACCTTGATGGTGATACAGCGCAGTGGCGAGATATGGCTCCCCCGCCGCGATAGCTAGGCCACAGACATGACGACAGATAGACAGCTCCTCCCGTCGGCCATCTGGCCACCCCTAATAGTGCTTCACAACTTCGATCGTTGGTCCGTCAACGCCGCCGCTCGTCGATTGGAGATACTGACAGCCTTGTAGGAAGAGGCAACACTGCTCTAGCATCCAGCTCGGCAGGTCGAGGGAGGTATTGCAGCGGCTCGCCCGCCGTAGTCGAACGGTCCGTCGACAGGGCTGTCTGTATTGGCGGGAGGCGGATGGGCGGTAGTCGGAACGCCTGAGAGGCATGATAAGGCGATGTGTCTACAGGAGGCGGCCGAGGAGGAGGGGCATGAGTGGGCGCCATCGGCGGCGCTCCAAGGGGCGGAGCAGGGTAGCCAACTGACGAGTAAGAGGGTAGCGAGGCCCGTGGAGCAAGTCCGCCATCTCCCGGAGGATGGGGCGGGAATGACTACCGGTTAGCACCTTTCTCCTTTCGTATGACCTAGAAAACCGCAGCTGCTCACCCTTGGATCCCTCGAGGCGTTTTCCCGCGCCCAGCTCGCGTCTCGCTGCTCTCGGTCCCACCGCCGCCATTGCTCGAGCTCGTCCCTGAGCTTGTCATTCTCATCCGACACGGTCCTCAACTCGTCCTGTAACCTCCTATTCGCCGACTCGAGCGCCGCAATCCGGATGTCGGGTTCTACGGACCGGTCCGGCGATGTTGCCAACGCCAAAAGGTTGGACCCTCGGTGTATGGGCGAGTGGTCGCGCCCCACCGAAGCTCGATAATCGTCGGCAAGCAGATCGACACGAGCCTCGAAGGATTTTTTGCGGGGGGGTAATGGCGCACCGGCCGTTTCGGTCAGTCTCCTCACGAGATTGTCCTTGTCCTCCTCCAACTGCCTGACCTTCTCCTCCAGGCTGTCCTGGTATCCCTTTTTCCTGCTCCGAAACCGCTGCGCCGCAAGACGGTTTGCCTCTCTCCGCCGTACTGTCAAGTGGTCCTCTCCCTTCTCCCCACTGCCCCCGCCACCACCGCCGGTATGCCGACTGGACTCAGTGGTAGTGGTCTCTGATGACGTGATGGGAGACAGCCCCGGCCTGCCACCAGACAGAGTCCGTGGACTGGGCACCAAGGGCGATACGGCTTCCTCGCCGAAAGACGAGCGGTTGTTGGACGTCGACGCAGATAGAAAGCTACCCGACCATCGAGCGGAGGACGGGTCAGGCGATGAACGCGAACGGTGGCGGCGCTTGCGGGCAGAGTCGTCTGGCGAGGACGAAGAAGCGTGGTAAAGCGCGGGCAACTGGTTTCCATCACCGTGGTGAGGATGGGTGGTACTAATGGGCGACATTGATGCTGGGCCTCTCGTTGACATGGTGGCCGATATTATGCCGGATCGCGCTGCGTAAGGCTCGAGATACGTGGGCGGAAGAGGTAGCTCGAAGGCGGAAGGGGTAGGAGCGGCTGTAGGTGTTCACGCTGACATGGTCTCGCCGATGAGGGAAATCAAAATGATGTGGAGAGAGTTCAAGGGGGACCGTCACGCGTGCTTCGGATTATCCAAATACCCGTTCAAAGGCACTATCCCGTGCGAGTCCCAGTGCGTACTGACCGTCAGCGAAGGGGCCACAGTCGACCATGAACATCAAGCCTCGAATCGACAATTGGTCACTATGACGCGGGGATGATGCGAGGCGGGACACGGGGGGCGGATAACGTCAACGTACGATGATGTGCCAATTCCTGCGGCTGTTTGATTCGTGATGCTGGCGTTTTAACTGATGCTGCGTGATGTTCGCGTGCGACTGTTGCCACCACGGGAGCTGACCCTCGCGTGCGAGGATGATACCAATGTAAAAGAAAAAAAGACCCAGAAGACGAGCGGCGACGGAAGACGGTGGTGATCGCGAACAAACGAACGGGCTCCAGTGGCTGGTGGTATAAACGATCGTCAAGGGGGCCAGCGAGGTCAGAGGGGGGTGCTGTACGGTTTGCTGGAATCTGCCTGAAAGCCTGAATGGAATCTCGATTCACTGGCGTCGTAATCCCTTTCAGGGTCAGTCACCTCTTTTACATAATGTGGCGTGACATCACCGCTCCATCCACCCTCTGGCTATACCCCCAACCGCCTCCGACTTGACATCCCCTGCTTACATGGTCCAGTTCCTGAAGCCATCACTCCTTCTCTCGGTCGCGGGTACACGGCCAGGCCGCAGACGGCCAAACAGGTCATCCGGTTAACGAATCTCCCGACCCCCAAGTTCTGCCAATTTGCCAAACGGAGCCAAAAGATTCCGCGTCATTGAAGCCCATTAACGCCATCCGCATACCCTGTTAATTTGGCCAGCTGGTTGTGCCTCTGCTCGCTAAGTCATCCGTGCTGCGGATGCAATGAGCCAAGATGCGGATTTGGTCCCGACTAACCGTAATTCTTGCGCATCACGCGAGGGACAACCGATCCAGAACAGGGAACGGCACAACCTTGCGGACCCGCCATGGCTCGTGCCGTTTCGGCAAGACGGATTCCCATAAACGGCTAGATACTCCCGATCACTTAGCCACTTGCTGCCCTCATCATTCTCACCAACAGCGTGGTCACTGGTGACGTGCGCGGATTGGTCACTATGCGCAGCGGGCTAGGCACAGAACATTCATCCTGTCGATGCTGTGGCCGCCCCGCATCGCTTGCACAATGCTTCCGGCTCATCCGATTGGTACAGCCAGCACCGTGGGCACTGGTGGGAAGCGGAAGGAGCGACCGTGATGTCAACCGGTGAATCATCTGACCCATCAGCGGAATGGTCTATCGACGCTGCGGCCGCGAGTCATCAACTCACCGAGGTCGACCCTCAGGCAGCGGTGCCAGCTTCGGGACTGCGCGCCCGATAGCGGGCCAAGTGTGACGGCTGCACACCCAAAGAGTTTGTCCAGAACGGTGCCTGCTGTAAGATGCAAGAGCTGCAGAGGGGGCACAGCTCAGAGGGCTCACCATGTGCACGCATGTGATCCAAGACGCGGCCTGACCCGTCTATCCACACATCAACCTCGGCGGAGGTCTTGAGAAGTCTATTGTCAGCTTGCGGCTCGGACACAAAAGACAGGGGATACGTACTTCTCCGCACGGCACGAAGCCACAAGCCCTTGGATATGAGCACGGACATCGAGCATATCAGACACGACCCCTTCGATCTCGGCGTAATCATCACTCCTCTGCACCGTCAGGTCCATCGTCCACGTAGCACTCGCCTGATTGCCTCCTGGCAACTCACTGTTGCGGGCCACCCGGCCGCAAAGATTGTCGGCTTGAACGGCTGCGGCAAAGCTTGGTTCAACTCCTCGGCCAGATGCGGCAGTATCGGCCCGATCAGCCGTATCACCGAGACCAGCACCTGGGTTCAGCAAAGCCCTTTCAACGCTTCTCGCTTACCTGTTTCAACGTAAACAACACAGCTTGCCTCCGAGGACTGCCAACGTCATCACAGTAAAGGATGTCCTTGTTGACATCGTAGTATGACGCGGACAGCGTCGTGCTAGCGAATGCGCTTACATGCTGCAACGCTGCCATCAGACCGGTTCGGCTTGTATTACGTACCTTTGCTGAATGCAAACTGGTCGTAGGCGTCCGCGACCGTCTGTTCCAACTGCCGAAGCTCATGCAAGACATGTCGGTCAAGCTACAATTAGCTTCGCCAAGTCGCTCATAGGAGTAAGGCACTCACAATACCAAGCTGGGGCGCCTGTGTTGGTGCGTCTGCTATGTTCCCCAACGCGAAACGCAATACGCTGCGAAGCTTCCTGAGCTGCTCTGACGCATGCGCGATGGCCGAGGGTCCGAGCGACACGTCCTTTGAATAATCGACCGATGCCACCCAAGTCCGCAGCACATCGGCCCCCAGCGCGGGCTTGCCCTGCGGTGAGCTCAGCTCGATCGTTCCTGACGCCGGTAGCCCACCTTGCCACCGTGTATGATATCCATGGGGGAAATACCGTTGCCGTCTGATTTGCTCATCTTCTGTCCCTTTTCGTCCGTGATGAATCCATGCGTGATGATCGTTTTCGCGGCCGGGGTTGTGTCATTTGTCGTCATCAGCCTCGTCAGAAGTGTCGACTGGAACCATCCTCGATGCTGATCGGAACCTTCGAGGATGACATCCGCGGGAGCCAGTTCAGGAATTGAAGTCCAGGCCGAGCCGCTGTCGAACCAGACATCCAGCGTGTCCCCGCCTTTCTTCAACTCCGCCGCGTCCTTTGCGTCCACTTTGGGCGGTATAAAGTCCGACACGGCACCGTCCCACCAATGATCGATACCTTTTGCTTCCAAAACGCTGATTGCGTAATCGAGGTACGTCCCGTCTACGACCGGCTCGTCCTTGGCGTTGAACAACACTGGAATAGGCACGCCCCAGCTTCGTTGGCGCGAAATGCACCATTCGGCACGAGAAGTCACAAAAGAGTTCAACCTATGACGGGCTGAATGTGAGCTCGGATCGCGAATCGTATTGCGCTGGCAGCTCACAGATTGGCGGGTAGAAGTCGATCTTGTCCATGGCGGCCACAGCACGTTCTTTGATAGCTTCGACATCGGCGAACCATTGCGGAGTAGCGCGAATGATCACTGGTGTCTTGCTTTTCCAGTCATACGGGTACCGGTGCTTGATCTTCTGCTGGGCGAGCAAGATACCGTCCTTCTGCAACAGCTCGATCACCGCCGTAGCTCCTTCGCCAAGCACCTCTTTCCCAGCTATTCGCTCCAAGATTGACGCTTCGACATCGAGATGGTCGGACAGGGTAGAAATGAACCGTCCATCATCGTCCACCGCGCAGTGCATGTCGTCAGGAGACGATCCGGCCGCCATGAACGCGGCGTAGTCCTCGTGGCCGTGGACTGGAGCCATGTGTACAAGCCCAGTACCTGACTCCGTCGTAACATGTCCAGCATGCATGATCGCAGGACGGGTTCGGGAAGACGAAGCGGGATGGAAGAGGTGGGTGTAACGAGTGCCAATGAGGTCGGAGCCTGCCGTCAGCAAGGATGCGATCTTGGAAACTCACCAGGCACCTCCGCCAAAGTCTCGATCTCGCCCAGGATCTCCTTCATGGGTTCCACCCGGTCTTGCTGCAACACCAGCAGCTGGCCCGAACCGATCCGGACGATTGCGTAGTCGAGGTCATTGCGCACGGCGACACCCTATAGATCAGTCAGACTGGGATGCGCGAAACTGGTCCGGGAGACGTACAAGATTGCTGACCAGCGTCCAAGGTGTCGTCGTCCAGATCGCCAGTTTCAGCCTCGTCTGATCCCCTTTCACACCGTCCCACACGCGCTTCAGTCCACTCGACATGTCTTCTGGTTGGACGTCAAACGATACGTAGACCGACTGTGACTCGTGGTCGTCCATGTACTTCAACTCGGCCTCTGCAAGCGCTGTTCTCGACTTGGGAGAGTAGTATGTTGGTTTCAGTCTATGCGTGATATGTCCCAGATCCACCATTTGCTTGAACAGTCGTAGTTGTCGAACCTGGTAATCCCGGTCTATAATCAATACCTGCTCCTGGCGCCGCGGACTGGCACACACCTAATGTTCTATATGTTGTCTTCTGGTTGTCCCAATCGGCCATGACACCCAGATCCCGCAACTCCTTTTTCTGTACTTCAATCGCTTTTAATGCCGTTTTGCGCGCGATATCCCGGATCCTCGTGGGCTCGGCTTTGATGTGCGAGATCTGCTCTTAGTCCAGCTATGCACACGGCTCGTGCAACAGACCTTGGCAGATGCCAGAGCCTTTTGCTCAATGGGCAATCCATGGCAATCCCATCCTGGTTCGAAGCTGGTTTGAGCGATGTCGACGAGGCAGCTTCAGAATGCCTCACTGAACCTGGTGGCCCCGTAGCACCTTGTATCGGTTGATAAAGTCCTTCAACACCTTATTGAGGGCGTGTCCTGCCGTCGGTATGCGATCCATACGATGTCCTTGTTGCATGACCCACCCATGTGTAAGTTGCCGTTGGCGTAAGGCGGTCCATCCAGAAAACGGAAAGGTGGACCAGGTCGATCGCGCTGCTGCTCAGCTTGCCTTCAGACGTTATGCGAGTTCAACGGACCTGCCACTGGTACAGGTCGTCCGAAAGACTAGCCCGCAGGCCTTTCTCGATCGCTACTGGGTCCTTGTGCTTCAGCGGCACATCGGTCTTGGGCAAGCGGAGGGTATGCGAGTAGGCTTTTTTGTCGAGAGATCGCGGTACTGATGTCGAGAGATATCGCTGAGAGCTGCTGCAAGCCAGATGAAAATTGATGAGCCGCAGAGGCTCTGCTGGCAGCCTGCTCAGCAGGCTCATGCTTTTGATGTAGGTGTGTGGTATGTTATACGATCATGATCCTGGACATGATTTCATCGAAGATACGCTGCTGTGCCAGCTCCGAAATCGTCGCATTGTTTCCGCCGGAAAGCGACGAGACTCGTGTCACCGTGAGAGAGTTGACGTGTGACATCCAGGCACGCTCACTTTGACCGACATTCATGTTCGCGTCGAATGATGACGCCTGTCATCTTTGTCAAGCACTCGGCACATGCTCGACAATGAGGAGGGACAGAGCGGCTCCCGGTCAGTTCTACGTAGCCGGTCGTTTGCGAGCTGATCCAAGTTGTGGAGGCGGATGACTTTGAGGATGAGGCGCAACGAGATGCCGAATCATACACCACCAGGCGAAAGGATGAGGCCGCTGCTCAAGCCTTGAAAGAGGAGAACAGACGGCGGAAGCAGCTGGGCTTATCACCTGCGCGGAAGCCGAAGATCGTCAATGGGCGCTCAGGGCGTGAGAGCACAGCAAAGCTCGGCTTCAGCTCGCCCCGACGCAGGCTATTCGAAGGCACTACGGAGAGACACGGCACAAGCAGCGGGAGTCATTCTAGCGACGAAGAGACAGACGGAACGGTACGCGGAAAAAGAAAGCGTATATCCGATCGAGACTTCCGATACGAAGGGCGTGAGTCAGGGTTGCTCTTGCACTTGTATGAAGCTAAACTATAGAGGTGATACTCGGGCTTAATCCGCTGGAGCGGATCGCAGAGCTTGAGGTGTCGCCAAGAGGGAGAGCAAGGAGTGCATACGTGAGTTCAGCAGTCGTACAGTTCCTCAACACGAACTGACTGACAATAGACAGCCTCGTCAGAGCGTAACAAGGGCGAGCCTCGTGGACTTGAGGTCGCTGGGACCCGCGATGTGAAGCCTGACTTGATGCCTGATGTGAAACCAGACATCAAGCCAGTCTTACCGCTCTGCATCGGCAATGGTTTTCAGGGTGATCTGAAGCCCGGCAACAACTCTCTCGGTGACGTCAAGCCTGATATCCTTGGAGAGGTCGACGTCAAACCTGTCATCGACGACGGTGAAGAGGAAGAGGAGGAGGGGACTTACGATGCGATCGACGACTACGTTATCCTTCCAGACGGCCCGCTCCCGGCATTCGCTGCAGAAGCGGAGACCATGGAGGAAGATGCCTACTACTCGGACGACCAACTCTTCGCTCAAGGCGAGTTCGCCGGAGCCCGCTGAATTCGCGAGCTGAAGGCAGGCAAACCTACCTCCTCCGAATCTCCCTCGACTGAGTCTAGCTTTCGAGACGATGGCGTCCCCTCGGTCAAACCAGACTTCCTCGACGACGACGAGATGCCCCTAGGCGAGCCGCTGGCACTGGGGGGAGATATCGCTGTCCCGGCGCCACTCAATCGATATCTGAAGAGCTATCAACGGGAGGGGGTAAAGTTCTTTTATGACAAGTATGCCGCCGGAAAGGGCTTTGTTCTGGGTGATGAGATGGGGTGAGTTTGTCGAGGTCTGCTGTCCATTGCTGGTATCATGCTAAACCCAGCTTGGGAAAGACGATACAGGTCATCGCTTTCGTTCGTATCACGCCGTTGCAAAATTGCGCTTACGACAGCTGTCGGCAGTCATGCGCAAGACGGGAACGGTGCAAGACTACAAACGGCGGAAGACCCTTGTCCGCAGGACACCTGAGGGGATCAAAGCAAAGCATTGGCCAACGGCATTGATTGTGTGCCCAAAGTTCCTGATACGAAATGTAAGTCTTCCGCGATATTGTGACGCAACGGAGGCGTGCTCACAACTAGTGGCAGCGCGAATTTGCGGCAGTGAGAATCCCGTCTCTCGTCGATGCCTGACGACAGTGGGGCTACTTCGAGGTTGGAGTGTGGCAGACGGATACCGTGAAGACAGTGAAGCAGGACCTGGAACGAGGGTACCTGGATGTCGGTTAGTCGCTGAAGGAGGTGTCATTGTGTAGCGGGAGAAGTCTGACAGCAGTCCTTGCGTCGTACGAGACCACTCGAAATACGATCGACCTTCTGAAGGACATGCCGTTCTCGTACGTACGGCATGACATGGTCTAGCTGAGGCCAGCGTGGTTATCGTGGATGAAGCACACCGGCTGAAAGAGCCGAAAGCGAGACTCACGCTGGCCCTGAAAAAGTTCACTAAGCCAACGTGCTTTGCCTTGACGGGCACCTTGATCCAGAATAGAGTATGTCATGAAAGCCCCGGGAGAAGTTATGCTTATCTCCAGATGGAGGAGATTTGGAGTCTTCTGGACTTTGTGAGCCACGCTGAGCACTGTGTATCCATTCTGATTGCAGGTCGACCGTGGATGGGCAGGCACTCGCACACAGTGGAAGGACTTCGTTGTGGATCCGCTTCGCAAAGGCTTCCGTTTCGATACTGTCATCGCAGATTTCGTGGAAGCTTGTGTAGGTACCGAGAAGCGCGTGATCGCATATGCGCTAACACGTAGACTCGATTAGGTATCATGCACGACCGCGTGATGCCGTACTTCTACCTCCGGCGAGATAAGCGCCTCATCGCCGACGAGGTGCGTGGCTGCGATGGCTCAGACAGTCAGGGTAGCGCTCATTGCAGTTGCCGGAAAAGCAGGATCGGGTCGTTTTCTGCCCATTGGCCGATCGGCAGATCCAGGCGTACCGCTCGTACATCGCTTCGCCGGGTAGGCCCTTGCAGTTTACAGGGCAGTCGAGGTCGAGCTGATCCCAGATGTCCAGTTCATCTTGCGCCGAAAGGATCCCTGCGATTGTGGATCTGACAAGGAGTCAGCACATCTCGCGGTTGACTGAGCGCGGTGCTGAGATTAGACGGGGTCAATGCTGCTATAAGCTCACGCCTGATGGCGAGACATTGCGGCAGGTACTGCTGAAAAGGCGAGTTTCGGAGATCGTGCATATGTTGACGTGCACAGCTAACAGGCAGCATCAATGCCATGACGAAGGTTGCAAATGTGAGTGCAAACTCCGCGGGCAGACTGGCATTGATTCGCAGCATCTGGGTCTCTTGTACCACAGTGAGTACTTTGAGGCGTGATCTTGCCGTCTGAAAGCTCATCTCCAGTGGACGCGGATTCGGAGACGACAGTAAGATACCTACTGGTGTCTACGCGGACAAGCTAATGCGATAGCAAGAAGCGAACAGACGGATTTTCCAAGCTTGTGTAAGATTTCGTTAGTGTGCGCGACAGTCTGCTGATGGCAGATGGGCGAGGAGTATGATCCTCGTGTTCATCGGGCTCGAGATGCTACGCTCGATCCTGCCAATTGTGGAAAGTGGACGCTACTACGGCGCATGCTCACGGAATGGCGGAATGAACCAGAAGCCAAGAATAAGGGTGAGTTCGTTAAGTAACCTGTAGACACAAGCGCTGATTTCAGTCCTGATCTTTTCAAATTCAGTCAGGCTGCTCAAGATGATCGAGGACTTCATCACCATGACGAGTGGGGTGGATGCTGGTCAGCGGGCGCCGATGAGCTGATTCAAAGTGGATGGCTTCAACTACAATATGATCACCGGCGAAGTCGACATTGACACACGTATGGACATGGTCGACCGATTCCAGGATCCTGCTCAGGACGAGTACATCCTGCTGATTAGTACGCTGGCGGGTGGAGTCGGCCTGAACCTGACTGCTGTGAACTTGACTCTCTGTAGCTGCTCTGTCAAGCTGACGATAGGCCAACAAGGTCGTCATCTTTGATCCCGCGTGGAGTCAGTGGACCGTTTGCCGGATCTGGCGGTGTAGGACTGATCTTGCAGATCCAGCTAGTGATTTACAAGCGATGGATCGCGCGTTCCGTATCGGGCAGAAGCGCACGGTGTAAGTCCAGAATTACGACGTGGTCTCGAGCTGATCCCAGCGAGGTCTACCGGCTCATCGGACAAGGCACGCTCGAGGAGCTGATGTACGAGCGGCAAAGTGCGTTGGTGAACAACCGAGCAATGCAGCCCTAACGGCTAGTTCAGAAGCAGCAGCGAGCTCGACAGCTCAACGAGGGAACTTTCGAGAACCGCTTGCACCAGGGGATGGAGAAGGGACGGACAAAGGAGGAGCAGGGAGAGCTGTTCGGGGTGCAGAACATCTTCAAGTTTGACCCGAATGGCTTCGTGCCTGGTCGGGTGGGTTCCTCCCGCTGTGCCTGCTTTGCATGCTGACGAGCAGATCGAACGAGTCCAGCAAGCGCAAGACAAGTTCGTCGCCGACTTGATCGAGGCAGAGTATGATGACGAGGAGGAGATCATAGACGAGGACGAAGAGGTCAGCGACTCAAGGGGAACTTTGACGAGGGAAGCTGACGGCAGGCGGAAGCGGCGAGGGTCAAGACCTTGCAAGGCCGGAAACAGCGGGAGCTGGAAAGGGCGAAGACGATCCGCGCGAGGCGGAATGATGAGGTGGTCGAGTCGGTGCTGGGCGAGGCGGACGTTAGGGAGACGAGGGAGGAGAGCTTGTTCCGGTCGCTGAACATCACGAGTGAGCTGGCATCTGCCTCGAATGTGAGATGCCGCTGACGATAAGCCCAAGCTCATGACTCGGTGTTTCAGGATTCGCCAGAGGAGCGAGCGATCTTTGAGATCGGGCTCAAGGTGGGCTACTGACGTACAAGGATTGTCAGGACAGCGGGACTGACGCGCAGATCTTGAAGAACAACCCGGAAGTCGCCAAGCATATGCGAGCGAACGATGTGGGCACATATCGCGGCCTCAAGACGAAAAACGGAAAGGACAGGGAGAAAGGCTCGTCGGCGAAGAAAGTCAGACAGGCCGGCGACCCGGAGAATGAGCCCTGGAAGCACCGCAGGAGGCCGGATGGCAAGTCTGTGCTCGCCGAGTTGAGCGATTAGGCGATCGAGACTATGAGATCACCGCACGAATGCATGACCACAGAACCCTGCAAACCACCATCCATGTCGTTTCGAGGTAAAGTATAATGAAGCGGATTCCCCACGGACGTTGATTTATAATCTCTAGTAATGTATGTAATCTATGACCTGCGACGTCTTCCTGACCAGGATGATCGTTTGGCTATACAACCAGTGCGTCATTGCGGACGCTTCTTGAACACCCTATCGGGGATGTTCTCCCCCTCGATGTGCCGCCTGACGTATTCGCTGCGCATGATGCCGGCGGGATCGACCCGAGCGAGGACGTCCCGGTATGCGCTGAACTTGGGATAGAGCGCTTCGAAGTCTTTTGGCTTCAGCGCGTGCTGCTTCGCCCAGTGCGGTCGGCCGTCGTGCGATGCGAGAATCTCGGCGAATCGTTCTTGAAATTTGCGGTAGGGCACGGGAAGACCGTATGGTCTGCGCGTCAGCGTCAACAGCCGGCTGGATATGCATCTGGGCGAGGCAGGCATTAAAACGAGCCGTGCCCACGACACTAGCAGGTGATGGCCGGTGGGATATGACTCGGACGTACCGGTACGACACGACTCCAATCCAGCACGTCTCGCGTCCGTAGCTCGGGCTCAACCAGATATCGTCCTCGCATGTCCATCGGATTTCGATCGGGAAGTGCGCTCGGAGCCCATTGCGGTCGGCCGCCTCGGCGTCAAGCCACTCTCGCAGGTCCGCGAGGCACACCTGGGTGTTCTCGGCGGGGATAGCCCATTCTAGCGCGTATTGCGGGAACTGGGGTGAGCGCCTGCACCTGCCGCGTCCTCGTCGTCACGTACCAAGCAGTCAAAGTTGAGGACTTTGTAACCGTCGTCGACGACCTCGGAGTCCTCCTTGGACAGCCACCATGCCCATCGGCCGACGGCAGGGGTGAGGGAGGGGATGAGTCGCGCGACGAAAAGGAAGAATTGAGTGATATGGAAGCCCAAGAGGTGTGCCATGAACGAGGAGGTGGGTTGAGCGGGCTGTCCGTCAGCACTGCGACGACAACCAGCCAATGCGCCGAACAGCTGGCCGGCGTTGGATCTTCGACTCACCTCGTATGTCCTATTCGCACGCCCGACGACAATGCCCTTGCCATCCGGGTACCACCACAGCCTGACGTGCTCCGCGCTCGCCTTGATCTTGTCCAGGTTCTCGAAGACAAAGTCCAGCGTCTTGGCTTCTTTCGTCTCACGCAACCTGAACGCCGGCTCGACCTGATCTCCACCGCGTCCCACGGCTCGGGTGTGACGTTCCCGGTCATCTCTCAGCACGTCAAGTCGCTCGTCTTGGCGCTGCCCCTACC
>JAHXHD010000425.1:0-36782 GCA_019857685.1 Papiliotrema terrestris | reverse complement strand
GGGGAGAGGCATCAACACCTGATCAACCACTCACCAATGTCGGTTCCCGTGATGTGATACAGTCCGTTCCACAGGACACATGACACGTATTCTCCATTGGGGAGTTGGAACTTGGTCAAGTTTGTGGCGGGCTGTCATGAGCATAATCACCTCGGAAGACCTATGCAGGGCATTCGCGAAGAGGTGATACGAGCGCAGACTCACCACGGATTCGGCTTGATTCCACCGCGTCGGGGCGGTCGCCAAGTACTGAGATCTTAGCGAATAATCCGTTGACTTGCAATTCTCGAACGCTAAGCTCTCAAGTACGGAGGCTCGGAGAGCATTCGAAGCAGTCAATCCACTCACGAATTGAAGCTCGCTAAGCGTGTCTATGCGAGCTTTCTCTTCGGCCGTTATTGGGCGAGGGGTGACATGAGGTGGGACAGGCAGCGGGAAAAGTTGTAGCTGATCCAGTATCGACGCGCTGCGTTCAGTGTCAGAGCGGATGTATGGCAAACTCAGGTGCACGCACGTCTCCACCATGTTGGGAAGGGGTCCTGGAGTGTAGTCCGAGTGAGACCGATAGGGTTGCAACGCCAACGCGTGGCCGGAATCGGGATGCTCCGCGGATGGGCCAGCCGACATGATGCTGCTAAGACCCGACGACAATGAATGATTGTTAGGGCGAGGATGATGACAGACCGAAGCTATCCAAGGCCTGACTGACAGTGAACCGGTTCAATCAGGCAGACGGTCGATTTGAAACACGCACCCCTGGTCTGTCAGAACCTTTCCGCATTTGAAACCGTTGTCAAACGGACACCCTTCGAGCCCTAACAGGCTTTCTTACGTAAACTTGCCGCCGAAGTTGCTCCCGAACAGCTGGAACGATGACGGCACCGTTGCTGGACTTGAGGACATCACTCGGCGAAGCACTCACCCTGCCATGCGCGAAAGCTGAGACCCAACATTCGCTGTTCATGTCCGGGTTTCGCTCCGCTTATCACGCGCAAGAGTCAGGACACGACAAGGGAACATTATCGACGTCTGGGTCCCCCGGATCCCTGCTTGCGAGCATGCCGTTTCGTGCTCGTGCCCTCCGAGATACGGCCAGCGCCGCTATGAATGCAGCGTCGGCCAAAATAGCGCATTCAGACAGATCGCCCATCAGCGGTACGCTGAAGGGTCTGTGGACGGCCCTTGCAGGATACGAGGAGCAGCCACTCGCACAGAGATCTGTCCTGCTTCAACCGGGATGGGCAGTGAAACGGCATGTTCAGCATCGCGAGAATGGTGAGCCCTAGGCTATACATCGCTTACTCCACAGATAACACCAGCTATAGCATCGTACTTTTCGTTCAGGGCGCTTGCATAGTCAAAAAGGATCAGAGTACTGCGTCAAGAACGCAGAGAGCCTTCGTTTCTCTGGCAAGGCGTGAGTGACTTGGCCGATACGCCTCTTATCGCTTATGATAGGCTTCGCTTCCCTTCCGCCGCTCCCGGATGCAGGAGGCTATACCAGTAGCGACAGCTGCGACACGGCTGTCCCTTCCACGGGCAGCATGGACTGTGCTCGAATGTCGCTAAGGCAACCGACGTCCATCTCCCGCGCACATCGCAATCTCGACGAGCGTTTACAGCCATTCTGGTCTTCTCTAGTCCCTAACCAGCCGATACGCGTTCGAATCAGCATTCCCCCATCAGGCGAGGGAGCCAATACTCCGACGTGTTGTGAAAGCGTGATAATCACCACCGACACACAGGGCTACTTTCAACAACAGATCAATGTCTCCTCTGAGAGCGTACAGAGAGCTCTGGCGTCGTCTGTGGATCACGATCCTGCGCGGTATGACGGTCGAGAGCACCAAGGACTGCCTCTTTGCTTGGAAATCATCGCCGAAGTGTACGATGGAGCACAGACTGCACCACGACCGGACTACCGCATCGACCCAAATACGCGTGCGCTCGCCGGCCAGTCCGTCCACCCTCGTGACACTCAATTTCAACATATCAATACAGGCGATGCCTTCATGACGGCCGCTAGTACGGCTGTAGTGCGAGTGTCGGAACCCCGGGGGGTGCGGATTCTTTCGGACATCGTGAGCACCATGCATCGAATCGTAAAACTCTCTCCATCTTATAACCCTACAGGATGACACCATCAAGCACAGCGACATCCTCGGTGGAGTGCGGGAAGTATTTCGGTCAGCAATACAAGTTTGGGCTTACAGCATGATTCTGACGAGTGCAGCAACGTGTTCTGCAGGGACACCGAGGAAATGGCAGTGGCTGGGATGAGCCGCTTGTTCAGCGAAATGGCTTCTGCTGGCGCCCGAGGATTCCATTACATTGTATGCCATCCATAATCCTACCTGGGACCGCTAGACTCCGCAAGTACTCACCGCAGTCGAATTCACCGATAGAACTAGCAGCATCCATAATCGAGTTCCTCCACTTCCACTCGTTCCCGACTCATTTCTCCCTCACTGTGCGTCGACGAGGTCTTTGGAGTCCTTATTGATGGCAGCTCAAGGCATATGGAGGTCGCTCCCTAATCACTAGTCTCTTCGAGCAACCCATGGAACGCAAACGGCAGTCGGCCCTGCGCTTGCTCGACGCCTTTCCGGAAGCCAAGTTCATGCTGTTCGGCGACTCCGGTGAACAGGACCTCGAGCTTTACACCTCTGTATCCCAATCAAGGCCACATCAGATCATTGGGATATTCATTCGGGACATTACATCTCGCCGAGCGGCAGAGATCAGAAAGCTGTCGGTTTTGCGTCGGCCAACTTTGCCAGGCAGCCGCTCGTCGGAGAGTTTGGCCGGACTTGACTCGCTGCCTGTTTCGCCGGACGGCAATGTCTACGATGAGCCTGAGTCTTACGACTCAGACACCGACAGCAGAGGACGGCACCGAAGGACGTTCGACATCGCGGAAGAATTGACGAGCGCGCAGCAGAAGCTGCTCCGAAGAGCTACCATGTGGGACGAGCGTGTCACAGCAGCACGCATCGCACTCCCTTCCCATATACCACTCTCCCTGTTCGCGGAACCAGAGGATATCGCCGATCATGCTGTACAATTGATTCGTCAACATGGGGAGGGCGTGTAGGTTGTAGAACGGTGCATGTATGTGCAGTGGGGACCAGAGGCTTTACGTGCGATACTCGCACGTGATATAAGTTACTACTGCTGATCGGTGATCACCGACCGACTGTATGAACGCGTGTCGCTGTAATCGTTGGCGCAGCTGGGATTTCGGCGCTGCTGTTTCGTCATCAATATCCAGTCCCAGCCTTCACTCGTACACATCACTTTCAGTCGATAACGATATGACGGACACGATCATAGGTAAGCACGAGGCATCGCCTCTGCGCAGCGTTCACGATCCCAGTATCCGCCAAACACGCGGGCAAGACACATCCGATCACCGTCAATGCAAGCGATACTGGCCTCGCTTTCAAGCAGGCGGTATACAGCTGCACCGGTGTCCCTCCAGGTGAGTTTGACCTGTATGTATCATACACTGCTGATCTCGTCAGAGAGAATGAAAGTCATGGTCAAAGGTGGCATGTTGAAGGTAGGCCTTACATGTGTTGTCGGAGGCTGAACTCCCAGGATAACGCGGTCATCGCTGAGCTTGGGTTGAAAGAGGTACGTGATGCCTTCCCGTGAGAGAAACGTGGTTCATTGTTCAGGGTCAAATCATTACTGTAAGTCTGAGTGGCCAGGTCTTTGATCTCGTGCCAATCGCAGGTCATCGGCACAGCCGGCCCGCTTCCTTCGGGACCAGCCAAGCAGACTATCTTCTGTGAGCGCTTCGAGTCTAGCTTGCCGGACGCGCTAAAGTTCAGTGGAAGACATGGATGCGAAGGAGGTCGCTCTTGCTGTAAATTCCTCCGGATGTCGCTGCTTTAATTTCCGCTGAAGTCGCAGTCCAGCGATCCGCCCGGCCTAATCAACCTCGGCCAAACCTGCTATTTGAACTCAAGTTTACAGGTCTTGCGTGCCATGCCGCAGCTTCGAGAGGCTCTCACGGAGTGAGCAAATAAAGGTGACAGTTGCCGATACTCGTGTTGATCATCAGGCATAGAGCGGCAAGTTCTGCGGCGGACGCTGGTTTGACACATTCTGTACAACGCCTGTTCACCGACATGACCCAGACCACCGAACCTATCGCGCCCTTTTTGCTGCTCAATAGCCTGCGGAGGGTGGCTCCTCAATTCGCGGAGCAAGATCGAAGCGGAGGTTTCGCGCAACAAGGTCAGTCACAGCTTGGGCCCAGGGCTGATCGCTCAGATGCCGACGAAGCGTGGACGCAACTTGTTTCCGCGCTACGTTCTACCCTTTCTTCAGACGGTTCCAGCTCTCGCATCGACCAACTCATGTCCATTGGACTACACAAGACGTAGGCAACTCCGGGCTAAACTCGCTAACGGGATCAGTCTGACAAACACGGAAAATGAGCAAGAACAGCCTTCGACGAGCACAGAGAGCGTTCTCAAGCTTGAGTGCAACATTTCCGGGACTACAAACTTCCTCGCCTCCGGCATTCTAGACGTAAGTCATCAGCATAGCCAGCGCGCTGACAAATAGAACCTAGACCAGCAGATCGAGAAAACAAGCCCAACTCTGGGTCGAGTCGCTGTTTATAAACAGTACGGCGCTTACGTCCTGCCAAGCTGAGTTCAGAAAGACGCGCATCTCACGCCTGCCGGCCTATCTTGCTATACACATGGTATGTTGCGCAGCCGGAACACCAGCTCATGGCAGGTACGCTTCTACTGGAGGCGCGATATCCAGTGAGTTCGCTCCTTGACACTCCTTGGGGTCTTTGGGCTGATGGTGCAGGAAGAAGGCAAAAATCATGCGCAAAGTCAAATTTCCCCTGCAGCTGGATGTGCTGGACATGGCATGTGTTTTGATTTGCCTCCCAGCCATGTCTGACTGAATTTCAGGTCGATGATGACTTGCGACTGAAGGTGCATTCGGCCAACACCTCTGCCAGACAGATTCTGAAAGAACGGGATGATCGTGCCAAGATTGCGAAGAGAAACAAGGGTAAATTGGTGGAAGGAGAGGACGAATTGGCAATTCGCGAGCGGGAGAGGGCTTCGATCGAAGCTCTTGCCGCGGGTCCGGACCATGAAGTCGGGACCAACCCCACGGCGTTGTACGAGCTTTGCGGTAAGGACCGCGATTGTCGTCTGTCGAGTCACTAACGGGTAGCGATGGTCACGCACAAAGGAGCATCAGCCGATTCAGGTAAGCTCGTCCCCCGGTATGGTGCTCACTTCCAGGACACTACATCGGCTGGACTCGTAAGGAGGATTCGCTGGCGCCATCTGGAGAGGAGGAGTGGTATAAGTTTGACGGTAGGTGCAAGTCAGGTGGCCACTCTGATCATCAGATGACAAAGTGACAACGGTGACAGCGTAGGTCCGCAGCATGCCAACCGCGACAGTACTGACCCATAGTGACAAGATCCTCAATATGGATGGAGGTGGAGAGGACAGCGTGGCATACATTTTGCTGTATAGGCGAGTCAACCCTTGCAGCTGTTGGCGACATCTAACGAGCAGGCCTGCTATAGTCTAAGCTCGGGTCACGGCATGCGAGAACTTTCGCTTCGCATCACATGCATCACTGTAACTCTTTGCGTCTCTTGAGAATCCCTATACTTCTCCGATCATCTGCAATCCGGGTCTGCAATCCGGGGTGCCATGAATTCGGCTCCAAGCGCCCGCCGCAGGAGACTGCGAAGCAATCGCGCTGCCGCCGAGCATGCGTTACCGTGAAAGATATCCCATTGATGTACATGTGTGTCCCAACGATGTACGGCGGAGGCGTTGCCCATGAGGCACATGCGGGTGTGCGCAGTAGTCATCCCGGCTCGCATTCATTGACCATCATCATGCGGTCACCGAGAGCGAAGGTCTGCCACGATTGTTTGTGATAGCCGCAAATGTGAGCCTCTCAACCGGTAATGCCCTCCTTGATGTGGTGCTCTCCCGTCTAGCTCGAAAGCGAAGCCCAAAGAGGTGTGATTGAGCCCAAACACTGGTGGTGTCTGTACACCGCACACACCGTGCGATTCGTTTCGCGCCAGACTTGCTTACGATCTCCCGTGAACGCTCTACGTCACGCGAGAAAGATGCATCTGGATCTGTCTAGGGTCTTCTATGCGATCATGGTGTCGGGGCTAGAAATGTTAAGATGAGCACTCTTATCTCCCTGTCATGATGTTGCACTATGAGACAACACCACGGTGGAGGTGGCCATTCGTCCACTGGACATCAAGTTGTCGCGAGCTTCTGATACAATCAGAGTGGAGGTTTAGCCGGGTCATGTGACCGCGAAGGACAGTCATGGTCGTATACTCATCATGCTCCATGAACGAGGGAAGCGAAAGAGGCACGCGAAAGAGCAAAGCAAAGAGAGGGCAGGAGACATTTCCATGCAACAAAAACGCACGTAAGATGTATTCTTCAACAGACAAGCACGATTCGGGTTGAGAGGATGGCATGGCATCTCTTGCGACTTCTTTCAAGCTATAAGCATGCTCAATGCTCCTTTGGACGGACGACGATCTAGTGCAGTCCCTGCCAGGGGTCGGCCGAAATGAACAGTTTCATGCGTTCTGGCGATTCAGAACCACCTCGTCAGTAGCGACTGCCCTTCTTGGCCGAAGCTGTTCTTGTGCACCACCGCGCCATAGTGGATTAGCTGGTGCTCCCACCATGCCAGACGCTGCTCGGCATCTGACGTTCTTGGGCCTCAACGAGCGTACAATAGGTTCAAGTGAAACGGGCGGTTACCGATAAACGCCACAGTGGGCATAACCGAAGGCTGAGACGAGGCGGCGGGACCCGGGGGGTTATTGTATTGCGGTGCTGTCTTTTGCTTTGGTTCAGCATCGTGTGGACTGCCTTTTGTCCTCTGACCGAGCGCTGACCATACTCTCTTTGTCTGCCCGCGCCACTGTACAAACCCAGGCAATAAGTGACTGAGGCGTTGATTAAGGTATCACGACCCCTTTTTGTGCGCCGACAGATCTTTTTGTTATGTCTCGTGCCTGGCTTCTGGGTACTCGGGACCGGTGAAATCCACGCTCGACGTTATTGTTCTCCTCAGTGCGTCGCCTTTTGCCCAAAGCAAGCTATTGTGGTCCTGGGCCAACGCCCAGGCACTCGTTCGTAAGGTCATCTCTTGTTCGAAGCACTCTTTTGTGTGCCTGTGATCAATGCCCCTGTTATCCTCCGTACGTCGTCTATTGTTCGTTCGGCGCCTTGTTCGACCGTGAACCCGTCGCAAGGTATATAAGCATGACGGTGGACCCGGCTGGTTCCTCATCCAACACTTCCGACTCCAACACAACTACCTTCACAGCCAACCCACCCAACAACACCTAACCGCTACAATGGCTGCCACTACTACCGTCATCTCCGCCCCTGTCGAGGCTCCCGTCGACTCTGAGAGGGTCCGATACCTGCTCCCGTACCAGTGTGTTATCGCCAACTCAGTCCCCGTCGAGGAGCCAGTCGACGCCGAGAGGGTTCGATACCTGCTCCCGTACCAGTGTGTCATCGCTTAAAATGGTGTGTGCCGTTAGGTACTCCTTTCATTCGGACAAGGCTGACGAGCAGTCTCTCGTACTACGGATAGAAGGCCGGACGTTTGGGGAGTGAGGAAGGGGCGTTGTTGCTTCTATATCTAGTCATGCGAACATGTGTTTCGTTATTACAATGCTGCTTGAGGGCCGAACACAAGGGTTTTGGGCGGTGTTCTCCTCTCGCATAGCGCCTCAGATGTGCGATCCCATTCGAAACAGGAACGTAGGGCTCGTGCCTGTCTTTCGATGCCGCACCTATGAGCCGCAGGCTACGGGTCCAGAAATTGGCTATGACCAATCTCGCGGTCACGGCACACATTCCTGGCCAGAGTCCAGTGCGCTGCTGAACTGAGATTGTTGCCGTCCTTCCCGCCCACTTGATTCGAGTAGCCCCACCAAACATTGCAAACCTCCTTCAGCCCTCGATCAATGTTGGGCAACAGGGCGGTGTGCGTCGCAAAGTGAGCGCGCGAGGGATCATGCATGAAGGCGGCAGAGCCCGATACTCATCGCTCCCTTGACGGATGAAGCCTGTCGAGACCACAAGTATGAAGGGAGAGCCAATATCGTCCGGATCAACGCTTGCGCGCTGGTCGATGGTTTTTCGCTTGTCGCTATACGTCAACGTATCACATGAAATAAAGCTCACTTTCGCCTTGAGCTCTCTCTGTCCCATAATTTGCGATGCTGTTTTGATCTCAGAACGAGCGGAATTCGCTGACCTATGTTGCGCTGCATGCCGGCTCTGGGGCAAGTCAGCCTGGTCTCGAAGAGGATGGTTGAAGCTTACATTGGCATGAAAGCGAGTAGGCCGTGCTTCGCGCTCTTCCGCCCCGCCATCTATGCTAGCGTGCTTCCGCTTTTTACGCCACTCCTCGAACCGCCCACTCTTGTAACTTGCCGGCAAAAGCGCTCCACTCTCACTTCGGATCATCTTCTTGTTATCTGCTCCAACCTGACCCGTCGACACCATCTTCTTCTTTTTGCGGTCCCACTTAAGCTGGCTCGGCCGATTCGCTCGCAGGACTCCGCCCTCGTCGTTGTTCACATCGAAAGTCGCCCTGCCGACTTGTTCGGTGAAGTTTGGGGCGTCGATGCGATATCTACAATTTCAGTGAGCTTCTTTGCGGACAAACGAAACCCGCATACCCCGTATCATCTTCCGCACCTGCGCGAGAATGATCGATGTAATGCTCGGCATCTCGATAATCGTTGGTCTCGGCGTCAGTCTAATCGTGCGAGAAGTGATTCTGACTCACTACGTTGTACTTCTGTCTTGCATCGTCTGAGACTGGCTGCGCTGCCTCGGCCGGCTGAGTGGTCCTTTGTTTTTTGGCATTGCGCTCCGCCGCGACGGAGCGTCTCGCCGCCATGAGTCCCGCGTTCCCCGTTCGACCGCGCTGACCGACTTCCAGAATGGTCTCGGACGGTGTGAAGGAACTCAGACTGGCCAAGAGCTTCGACTGCGCTTGCCTTTGCGTGTCAAGCGTGTCAACCGCGTCCGTCGCGAACGCTGGATGCAGCGGCATGACGGCAGAGCGGCGATCTTTGGCGGACTTGTGTGCGCGTGCGCTGGCCTTCGGCCGCGACCGTTCGAACATGCTGCGTCCTCTCTCCATTACTGATCGTAATGTTGGCAGTTCAGGTGAGATTTCGTCGAGTACGCCGACCTGCTCCAAACTTTTGTCAATAACCGCTTGAGGGAGTGACCAATACTTGTTGGCGGCCTCATCCGCAAAGTCTATCCGCAGGAAGGCTTCGAGATCGATGGCGTATGGGAGATCATCTCGAGTAATAAAAGACCAAGCGGTGCCTTTCCGTCCTGCTCGAGCGGTTCGTCCCACTCGATGAATAAAACTCTTGACTCCGGTCGGGAAATCGTAGTTGATGACGTTGTCCATTACGGGGATGTCGATTCCGCGAGCTGCCACATCCGTGACGATCAACAGATCCGCCTGTCCAGCTCGAAATCCAGCAAGTTGCCGCTGTCGGGCAACTTGGTCAAGTGACCCGTAGATGTGATTCGTCCTGTAGCCGGCAGCGGAAAGGAGCGTTGTTAGGTATTCGACGTGATGCTTGGTCGATACAAAGATGATGGCTTGATTCGACGCCGTCTCCTCTTTCTGATTGGGAACGATTTGTAAAACCCCGTCCAAGATCGCCAATAACGATGCGTCCTTCATGTCTCGCTTGACGTCGAAAAAACACAGCTGCAGATCCTCGCTGATTTTCTGCTCGGAGTCGAGGCGATGCAACAAGGGATTGGTCAGACCTGCCTTGGCAAATTCGGCGACGGCGGAGGGTAGCGTGGCCGAGAAGAGTAGATTTTGGCGATGTGATGGTAGGCGATGAAGAATCTCGTGTAGCTGCACCTCAAAGCCCATTTCGAACAAGCTAATAGTTAGCTGAATAGGAATGGTGTACTGACCGATCGGCTTCGTCATAAATGACCATTTCGATGCTCCGCATGTCATAGTTCATTTCAACAACTAGGTGTAGCAACCGTCCGGGTGTGGCGATGATACTGTGGTGAGCACCGGAACTGAAGGGAAATGCTACTCACACGTCGGGTTGGTTGCAAAGCATCTCAAATTGGGCATCGAGCGAGTCACCCCCCATGATAAGCGCCCACTTGATCGAAGAGCCTGCCCCTTCCTTCCCTTTGCCTCGCCCGAGGTCTTTGCCGACTCGTAGAATCTGCAGCGCCAATTCTCGAGTTGGACACAATATCAGGGCCTTAGGTCCAATGGCAGTCGACGTGCTGGTTGCGAGTCGTTGGAGCAGCGGTATGATATAGGCGAGCGTTTTACCGGAACCCGTACGCGCCATCCCTAGCACATCACGAGGTGGTGTTGCCAGAGTGGAGGGCAGAGTCGTGCGCTGGATGGGGGTCGGTATTTTGAATCCTCTCAATACGAGAGCTCGGGATAGCGAAGCAGACACCCCTGACAATGAGTCTTTGAGCCTTGACAAGATATGTAGGACATACCTAGGCCAGGCCATGATCCTGATGAGGCTTGCTTCGATTTGACCGGGACAGCGGCCTTGGAGGAGCCAGTGGACGACGAGGCCGGTATGATTGACGGCTGTTTGGCCCATGAGGGCTGGGCGATTGATGTCGACATCCTACTCGAACGATACGTACGAGGCCGAGAGTGATGTGAAGTGTATGTGCTGCGACAAGAAATCATACTGAGCTGGCTCAAAAACACGAGTCACGTGACACTGTTGCCACCCCCCTCGCCACCGTACCGACGTCAATGAGGATTTGACTTCTGGCTCCATTGCTCGATTATTCTTCTTTGTCATCCTCGTACTTGCTCAATTTCGCTCCTTGCAATCATCATCCGCCCAGCATGTTCACCTGTATATCGTGTAGAGTCGCCTTCGAAACTGCTGCGGAGCAGCGCAATCACTTTTCCACCGACTGGCACCGTTACAACATGAAAAGGCGTGTCGCAAATCTTCCGCCTGTACCCGCTTCAGCCTTCAACGAAAAAGTCATCGAACGGAGAGAGCAGAACGCCGTGCGGATCGACCCGAGAGACCTATTTTGCGCCGCTTGCAGGTGAGTGATTGCGCATACGGATCGTACACACAACATGCGACTGAGTGCAAGCAAGTCCTTCTCCACAGACAATGCCTACAAGTCGCATTTGCAATCCAAGAAGCATCGCGAGAAAGCAGCTTCACAGGCCCTTTTGTCTTCGACCACCGAGACTGCCGGACCATCAAGTACGGGCGTTATGGTAGAGGCCTCGATTGAGGCTTCGGCTTCCGACGTTGAAGACGAGGATTCTGGCGACGAAGACGAACTTGAGATCGAACAACGCCTCGCCTCGGCTCGTCGTCGGATCCAGCCTTCGGACTGCTTGTTTTGTCCGATACGATCTGCCAACGTGCCGGACAACTTGGATCATATGAAGAGCAAGCACAGCTTCTACATCCCCGATCGAGAACTCTTGCTCGACCTCCCGGGCTTGCTGTCGTATCTCGGAGAGAAGGTCGTTCTCGCCAACCTTTGCTTGTACTGTCCGAACGGTGGGAGGGAGTTCGGAGATCTTGCGGCCGTGCGAAAGCATATGATCGATAAATCTCATTGCAAGATGGCTTACGAAACGGACGAGGACCGCGCCGAACTCGCCGATTTCTACGACTTTAAAGGAGACAGCGACAACGGATCGGAATGGGAAGAAGTCGATGACGAGGATGGCATGGAGTCAGAGGACATTGTTGATGTGCGTGTATGCCGTGATGTGCATAATTCGCGTGCATGGCTTACAGTCAGGCCTCAGGTATCAGTTTGGCGCCGGATGGTCTTTCCCTGGTGTTGCCGTCCGGGCGTACTCTCGGCCATCGTTCTTTGAAGACGTACTATGCCCAACGGCTTCGTCCATCCAGCACCTCCGACACCCGAGATGATGCGGTAGCGGCCAAAGTGCGTCAGGTTCGTCTTAACCTAGCGGACCCTACACTGGCCCTCGTACCCGTAGCAGGAGGACATGGTGCGTATGGTCGAGGCTTGCAGGTTATGAAGGCTCGGAATGCTGGCGAGGCAAAATGGGCAAAGCGCCAAGCTAGATCGCATATCGATCAGCGCAAGCGAGAGGCTCACAAGACACGAGTTGGATACGTACACAACAATCAGAAACGTGAGTCCGGTACTTTTAAAATGACATGATAGCTCACTTATTCGCAGATTTTCGCGACCCATTACGTGAGTTTACACAGCAGATCCGTTGGTTCACGCTCACAGACAGTCCAATAGATTCATCCTGCTACGACATCGATATGCAGAAGCCACTGTATGCATGCTGTTCTTGCTATTCGAAGATTTTCGAAGTATCAGTCCATTCTGCCAGTTTCTGGGCGGTAACCTGATCTCCGTCCGCACCGTCTTTCAAACCTTGAGCTGTGGAGCTCACGGCTTTATTGGACGTTAGGCTCCCGACACGAACCGCATCGATTGTGGTCGGACGCGCGGGAAATGGCAAGCCCTCGTAGCTTGATGCTAAGGAGAAGTCATCCGAAGCTTTGCTGTCGGTCCTGGTGGGTTTGAACATTATGTCGATGGGCACAATTTGGGTGTCAATCTGGTTGATTGCTGGACCAAGCGATGAAGCACGAGGATTACCATAAGACGCGGAGCTTGCCGCAACATAAGGGTGATAACGGGGTCGCGGCGCGTAGGAAGCCGATCCGGTTGAGGCGCCATAAGGGGGACCCGGCAAGGGCGCACGACCGCCGACAGGAAAATTGGGCGTCAGAGACCGATGCCGCTTAGCGAGACCACCGTGGATATGAGACAAGGCGTTATGATTCAGTTGAGATGCCACCGGAGACCATTCGCTGATAGTCGACGATGCTCGGGGAAAGGCGTGGAACTGGGCTTGGGTTGGGAAATATCCTCCAGCCACACTCCGAGGCGCTAAATACTCTGCGTGCGTGAGCGGATTGTCCTTCGTGGTAGTGGCCACTCACCGTGAGAGGTATGACCTTCCGAATACCGATTTGAGTCCTCGCCCTGGACGATGGCGCCTTCAAAGGCAACGAGAACCCCTCCAGACATGGTATCACCCCCAGTTTCCAAGCCAAGATCATCTTCGGTGCTCTCGGAGATTTCGGTTTTCATCCGCTCTCCCCTATCCGCCTTCTCGTGCGTTTTATTGTGTTGAGTAAGGTTGTCGCTTCTACTGAAGCGCTTTGAGCATCGGGTACACTCATAAGGCCGCTCTTGCGTATGGGTTCGGACGTGTCGCTTCAGATGCTCGAGTCTCCTGAACAGTCGACCGCACGATAGCAATGGGCAGCTGAAGCCTTTTGGCGCGGCGGCCGGCGCTAACCTTTGGCGACCATCTGACGGGGACGGAGATGCGATTCCGGGACCCGCCAGGCCTTGTTCGAAAGGGGAGACAGTGCCCATGCTAGCCGAGCCATTGTCGATCGTCGAGAAAACTGGTTGAGGCCACGGCGACGTGACACCTGGATGGTAGTTTCCGGCCTGCCGGTCGAGGTTTAGCAGCGGTGTCGCGTCGCTTTCGGCGGCGTTGACACTGACGAAAGATCCGCTGGAAGGCGGTTTAAAGCCAGATGACCTCGACAGGCCGGCATGGTAGGTGTGTCCCCCGTGTCCAGCCTCGAAGGTGTACGCATACTCATTGCGGAGGGTGCTTTCCGTTTCCGACCCGCTTACCTCATCCCCGGTATCGCCATTGCTGACCCCCGTACCACCACGCTGTAGCCGAGGTCGCTTGTCCCTTGAGCCTCGTTTGCGACGTTTTTTATATCCCGGACTGCCCTCGAACAGACTCTGGGAGAAAAGCACTGATTCCGCCGCAGGCTGTCGATTCGCTTCGGTGGTGGCGACGCCTGCATTGGGCTCGTGATGAGGTGGTTGAGCAGCCGGCGAGAATGCGAGTTCACTTTCGTCATTCGGGGCCACAGACAATTCGGGCTTCAAGGCGTCTGTAGGGGCAGGACCCGTCCCCTCAACTTCTGCGCTGCAGACGGAAGCCTGGTCAGTAGATCTTCGTCTCTGCTGTGTCAGCACACGCAACAACAACTCTGAGCCACACGGAGCTCACAGACTCCAGGGACTCCTCGATGCCGGGCTGCTTGCCTGCGAATTGCTCAAATAAGCTCCTCTTGGGGTCGTAACTGGGATCAGTGTCTCCCGTCCGATCCGTACTTACCGAAAGCTGCGGGCAGGCTCTCCCATTACGGTCGTGGTGGGCTCCAGTCCCATTTTCTCCCGTTTGAGGTCTCGCTCAAGGGCATCCAGAAAAAGGCGATCATGGGGCACTGAGAACCTGATCCTCAATCGCGGGTCTTAGTGTAAGACGATCAGCTCTCACCAGTAGAAAACCTATTTGAATATGGTGAGTTAAGGCAATACATAAAGTTGTCGCACATACCTTTTGCTGGAAAGTCAGTATCATCGCAGACGGGAGTTCAGCACTCGTACCTTCTTCTGTGTGCGAATACATCCGTTCCTGAAAAGGAAATCAAGAAATGGTGATCTATGTGTAAGAGCGTAATCAGATAAGCACTTCGAGCGAACTTAGGCTCTTCCAGACAGGCATCCGTGCCGGGTTTAAGATTCCTCAGATCGGAGAAAACGCCCTCTTCGAACCTATCATCAGCAATCTGCCAGGAGTATGGTGGAGTAAAGACGAGCTTTTTGATGTTACGAACAGGCCGCGAAAACGCCTCGAAGCGGAAGACCAGAGCGCGAACTTGGAGTGAGCTCTGGGTCAAGCGCAGCGCTTCAAACGTACCAATGTCAGTCCCCGTGATGTGATACAGTCCGTTCCAGAAGACACAGGCCACGTGCTCTCCATTCGGCAGGAGAAAACGGTTCAAATTCGGATGAGGAGCAGATGATGGTCCAAGTTGCATGGAAGCGTTCTTACGGGATGTCAGGGTCGATGCTCGAGACTTGGCAGGACTCACGTTCGTTTTTCGGCCATCCTCAGTGCCCATCCACCGGGTAGGTGCTGTAGCCAAGAACTGGTGGTATCAATATTGATTGTGCGGTGAGGAAGATCTTCATCACTGACGAACTGTAAACGACTCAGATGCTTGACAAGTTGGCTCTCGCGTTCCGTCAACGAACGGGGTACTACCTGGGCTGGAGGAGGCAGGGGAGTCGAAGGTGTATGTCCACTGACATGTTGTACTGGACTGCCATCAGCATAGTGTGAGTTTCGACCTTCCGAAAGCGCTCACGAGGGACTGGGCCCGCTTTTCCAGCTTGGAGTCCCAAGAGCACCGCCAACGTCACTTGGCGAATCATCAAACGTGATGATGCCAGACGTCAGCACCCTTGGTTGCGGTCGTTCACTTTCTTCCATCGTCGGACAGTGTGAGTTGAATGCAGGGGCCTTGTGAATCAATAACGAATCGGTTGTGAAGCGGCAAGTGTCAGTTATCCCCTTTGTATACCATTTGCTTGAGATGCTGGCGACCTAAAGCTTCACGAGGGACATTTGTTGATTGATCGTGAGCCCGTTGTGCGCGCTTTGTATTTCTCAGCGCCGGCGGCCATGCTGAAAGGAGGGGTCGGCTCGATCTTCATCTGATCAAAGGGAAACATCAGCGTTTCAAAGGCGGTTTCAGTCTCTCTCCTTTGTTACCGCATCACCGCCTTTACTCAGCACTTCCCGGCCAGGCGACGATTGCGTGAGCGCATTCGGCATGGTGTGGATCTGTGGCTGACTCGTCATGTTTGGTCCTGCGGAATATGATACCCAGCTTCGTAAACGCAGGACGGAATCCAGAGCAATCTGCGTGGCCGACTGCTGGGGACGACGCGGGAGATGGCCTCGTTAGATCAACTGCCTACAGGGCAAAAACGTTCTCGGAGATCTCCCGAGACCTCCGGACTCCTTTGTCCAGAATTTCCTCATCTGGCAAGCTCCTGACAGAATCAGGGCGATGACTTCGCATTGAGCGTCTTTTGTTCATCGTACACGACCGTTTTGTTCTCCACAGACAATGCGATTGCTGTCGGCAGCGTGGGCTCGCGTTCTGAGCTTAAATATCGTGTGCAATGCGCCAGCTATCATCCCCATTTCTGACGTCCTCCTCACCGACTGCTGATCATAATGCACGACGCCGCCATCGTTGTCTTCTCAGGCATTGCCTGCATCTTGGTCCTGCTTCCCTTGCCGATCCACCTTCGGGCTCGCAATTACGCGGTCCTCATCAACATCATATGGCTGCTCGCAATAAACCTCGCAGTCTTCATCAACTCCGTCCATTTCTGGGATGAAAGCAATAATGACATCCCGGTCTTCTGCGACATATGTACGTCGTGCAGCATGTCCAATCGATCCAATCGCGCCGCTCACCATAGCTGTCAAAGTCAACACCGGCATCGGTACCGCCGTCGCTGCTTGTAGTCTTTCCATCAATCGCCGACTGGCTGCCATAGCGGCATCTCGTCACATCTCCATGACACAACGACAGAAGCGCATCAACCTCGTAATCGACATCTTCATCTGCGCCATCGCTCCCCTGATTGTCATGGCATTATCTTACATCCCTCAAGCCCAGCGATTTCTCGTAGTCGAAGGGATTGGGTGTGCCGTGGGTCTGTTCCGTTCACTTCCCGCAATCCTGCTGGTGTACATCTGGCCGGTTGTCTTTGGAGCGATTTCCAGCATTTACGGACGTGAGTGCCTCTCAAAAGTGTCTCGAGAGATCGCCGCTGACACGCTTACAGTCATTGCCGTTCGACACTTTCTCGCTCGCCGTCTACAGTTCCAGACGCTTCTGAAGAATTCGCAAACCGGTCTCAACGCCGGCCAATTCTTCCGCCTCATGGCGCTAGCAAATGTCGAACTTTTGGTCGGCATGCCGCTCAACCTCGCCGTTCTGATCGCCAGATCTCAAAAACTCGAGCAGTGGCCTGGATTCACCGTCGTCCACACAAACTGGGGATACATTCGAGAAGTGTCTGCGAGCGCCATCGATCTTTACTACTTCGACACCGGAATCGCATTGTCGATCCTCACCGGATGGTTTGGCCCAGTCCTCGCCATATTCTTCTTCTTGTTCTTCGGTGTCGCAGAGGACGCTATCCGGGAGTACAGCAGGTGGTGGTCGGGGCTTAGGAACAACTTCAGGTCGAAGACATCGGACTCGTGAGTTAGTATCCTAGGATATCTCCGCTGAGTCGCAGCGCCGGCAAATACGTGCCTAAGCTTGGAACCGCGATCGCCCGCCCGGCCGGATACGACTGGAACGTGCCCACGTCTGCCAAGGATCTCGACATTGAGAATGGGCAATATCATCTTCCCACGCTTTGCTCTGTGTCAGGCGAACCAGCTCGTCCCGGCATGGAGGTGTCGGTGCAGGTCGACCGCCAAGTCTTTTAACTCTTGTGACTTGCCAACCATTTCATACACACAGTCTCCAACATGATGCATCCGTAAATGCTTGACGCTCAGTCCTTGTGTATCAGAGCCATCGCAAGACAGATCATCCCTAATATCAGCATGGCTCTGCGCAGGTCACCCACATGAGGTTGCTTGAACTTCAACAACGGGGCAAGGTCGCGAACAGGACAGGCGATCTGCAGGAACTCGTGCTGTTCGTAAGCGCCGCTATCTTGAGCCCAGACATTGCACTTCGTCCACTTGCTCCACCTCGCGCCTCATTCACCAGCCCATAGCCTTACATCCTGCGCCCTCAAGCTTCTGTGGTCCCAGAACTCGCCGTACCCGGGCAGAAGACCTTGAACTCCCGCTGTCGGTCCGACCTCGCGATCGCGTACCCATCCAGAGCTCGGAGCAGGTCAGAGGCTCACCTTCAACAGTTCCGTTGACGTTGCTCTGAACGCGACGTCCACGCAGAGGCATACGCTGAGGAAGTGCTTGAGGCCCTGCGATAGCTTCTCCGGGGACTTCAACGTCGGCGTCCCGTTCGTGGCGATCAAGTACAACGCCTTGAGCGGCTCTTCATCCAGGTACGGCGGCTCGTTCTCGATCATTTCGATGGCCATGATACCCAGCGACCATATGTCGACCTTGGCGCCGTACTCCTTCTGCTTGACCACCTCGGGGGCCATCCAGTATGGGGTGCCAACCATCGTAGCCCGTTTTGATTTTTGGTCGGTGAGTTTCGCGCAGAAACCAAAGTCCGCTGTAGGTGAGCCGTGGTAGGAACGACGGACATTGAGCAAGACGCACTGATCTTGACCTCGCCGGCGATGTTCATCAACAGGTTGTCCGATTTGATATCTCGGTGGATGATCGATCGGGAGTGGAGGTGTTGCAGTCCACGACAGGTCTACTCGGTCAGCCACGTCGGGTACGCCCCTGTCGGAGTCGTCGAACGGAACCCACCTCGAGACAGATGGCAGCGATTTGGTCCTCTGCCAGCTTGTTGTTCTCGATGACGTCGGTCAACGCTCCGCCCTCCATGTACTCCATGACGACCCAAAGCTCCGATGAGCGGACCAAGAACGCCTCCATGTAGTTGACGACGTTGGGGTGATGCGACTCCTTCATGACGATGATCTCGTTGACGATAAGCTCCTTGCGAGGTTGTTGCGCTAGGTCCATCTGCTTGATGGCGACCTTTTTGCCTGTGGCGAGCGTTTTGGCAACGAAGACGAGACCCGACGCGCTGGGATAAGCGTCGTGCTCACACGCATCGATTGGAACACCACTCACCCCTGGCCGACCTTCTTGATCTTGGAGTACAGCTGGGATGGGTCTTCGGAGCTGACAACACTCCGCAGCTTCTCCATGATCTGCGCCTCGTTCATCGTGCTTATCCTCCTCTCGGCCGGCCGAGCAGTCGAAGCTGCAGGCGGAGCAGCTGCTTCCGATTTAGGCGCAGGTCGTGTTTCCGCTTTGGGTTGAGATGGTGCTGGAGCGGAAGGTCCTGGTGGACGGGGTGGCGGTGGGGCTTTCCGCTCGGCTACGAGCTGCCTCGACCTGTCCGTCACAAGCTGGATATCAGCGCTTGTCATTGGAATGGTCCGGTCACACTTACATCGGCTCGGGGCTCGCTAGCCTGTCTAGGTTGATGCCTGGACGAAGCAGCAGCAGTGGCAGCTTGTCTTTCCCTCTCCCTCACTCTCTCCGCTTCTCTCGCCCGTTCCCTCTCCCTGTCTTTCGCTCTTTCCGCTTCCCTCTCCCGTTCTCGCTCCTTCTCCCTTTCTCGCTGCATGTCGCGCTCGCGTTGTTGTTGTTGCTGTTGTTGTAGTTGGCTTTGTTGCTGTCCACCCAGACCAACACCCTCGAACCTAGTCGCTGACGAGCTGGTCGAGCGTCCCTGCGACGGCATGGTCGGTATCGGCGCCTGCTGATAGTCGCCCCCTCCCTGCCCCATCTGCTGCTGCGTGTAAAACTGCAATACGTCAAGGACCGCCTCTGGATGTCGCGCCGCCTCTTCCTTCGTGATGGCCGAGGACGTCAACAGCTTGGACCATTGCGGCGGCAGCCCCTGCCATTACTCTCTCGTCGTTGCTCGCATTGTTCACTCACCGTGAAACCGCCTGAGATCGGGTCGAACCCGACGTGTACCTGATGTACGAAGTTGGTTGGTTGCGAGACGCCCATCAAAGGCGAACGCGAGTATATGTCCTCCATCCATCCGTACACCTCCTCGTCTGACCGAAACGCAAAGTATAACAGCTTGTCCTTGATTTCGAGCTCGATGCAAAACGGCTTGAGGTCTACTCGTTGAACGTCCACCACCTCGCCCAGCGAGCACGTGTACACCGGTGACGAGGATTGCTGGAAGGCAGTCAGCACTCCACTGATGAGTCTCTCGTCATCGCCCGACCCACCTCGTTCTTGAAGATCTGCAGGTCCAGCCCGCCGAGCACCAACCACCTCTTACTCCACATGAAGCTCCTCAGCCCCTCTTCCTTGACGCTCGCCTGTCCCGTCCGCACGACCGTGTTCTTCGATGTCGACAGGGGCTGGGGTCCTAGCGCCGAAGATGGGTTGAGTATGGGGAAGGACGGCCCATACCCCGAATTGATAGGGTGAGATGATGGCCCGCGCGGTATCGAGCTGGACGACCCGGACCGCGGTGTGCCATTGTTGGATCCTGCGCCCGGGCGGAGAGGTGGTGTCGGGGCTGGTCGTGAGGGCGTGAGCGAAGAGATGTTATACGCCATGACGGCTATATGAAGGTGGAGGGGGGATGTCGGGGGATAGGATGGTGCGAATGATCAGGACGATGTGACAAAGGGTGATGGATCGTGATGCGTGATGTGGCCGTGCTCGCGTGGACGCGGGCTTGATGGGCGGCCCCGGGGCGAGGGGTGTTCAGGCGATGGGCGGGTGAACGCTAACAGTCTGGCCTGGGTCGCTGAAGACGCGTCGTGTTTGGGTCGTACACGTCAAGCGGAAGCGGTGGTGCCAGTGGGGTGTCTCTCTCTGTCGGAGGGGTATGTGATCCCAAGCGTCTCAAAGGTACTGTACAAGTCGTGTGTGCGTCCGAAGTGAGCGGTGATCAGACGCTCTGGCCCCACTGTGCTGGGATGCATATCCCGTCCTCGCTCGCTCATGCCGGCATCCAACGCTCGCGTTTGACCCTGAAACTCGAATCCAGATGCACAGACGCGTCGAAACAGCAGATGCTGTCTCCACTTGCCATTCGACGCACTCTACAGATATACATCATGGCTCCTCGCCTGCACACACGCACACATCTCTGCCTGTCGACCCTGCGCAAGAAACCCCCTTCGCCGTCCATAACCATTATATACACCTAGTATATCCCCCTCCGTCTATATCACAGCCGTCGGACTCGTCGCGCTCGTCATCTCCGGGCGATCAGGCTTTTCCCCTTCTTCGGGTTCTCCAGCTTGATGACCGATATCGTTTGTATCTGCTGCGCCAGGAACTCTTGCGTTCCTTGTCTGCCCGTCAGCCAGATCTGGTGCGCACATACGACCGCCTGAACCCACCTCATCCGCAAGATCCGCATGATCATCTCCGTGTTACCCCCACCTGTCGTGGTATTCCGCTTGGCAGACTTCCTCGCTCGTATTGTCCCCAGATTCCGCTGAGACAACATCGACTTGGAGGGTCTTGTCGCTTTGAACTTGAGCGTGCTCTGGAACCCCCGAATGCATTCCTGCGCGTTAGCCATATCACCTCCAGAACGCGACCCCGCTCACCTCCATGAGATCATCTGTCCGCCAGTCGTAGAATATCCGCACGCTGAGGATCTCGTTGAACTTCGCATTCTGCAACACGCTGAGCGGCACGCCACTCTCATCCCCTCCGACGTAGAAGAAGTCACGCAAGAACTTGAGCCACTTGAGCGCGACGTCGAGCTCGCCATCGGTCAGCGCGCGCATATTCGACGGCTTGTCCGATAATGGCGGGACGATGAGCGCCTCGATCGTCATCAGGATCTGCTTCCACAGCTTGGACATGACCGATTGCATGGCGTCGCGCGATAGGGTCGATGCCAGCGTGTGATTGTTCGCGTCCAGGTAGTCGAACAACGGGTGAATGGCCGATTCAATCTCAGCATCAGAAGGTGGTTTGCGCTTAGGGCCGGACGAGATGGGAACGACAGATGAGTCGGTCGCGGCGGTCGGCACTGCGCGTTCTTCGCCTGGAGGGAGAGGGATGGAGTACTCCGGCGTGCCCATGGCGTTCTTGTACACCGATGTGAGCTTGCCCAGAGCCTCATTGTAGTCGACAGATCGGTACACGGCTGAGATCTTGCCAAGCGCCTCGTTGTAATCGAGTGAAGTGCCTAGGGCGTTTGAACTCGGCTTCAGCACCGATTTTATCGAGCTGCGGGAAAGGGTATGCCGCAAAACCGGTGTCATCTGTTTGTCAGTGCTGGCCTGGACCTAACGTTGCCTTCACCCACCTTGTCCACAAACGTGCGGATCATATCCGACTCGGTCCGTTTCAACCACCTGAATGCCCGGCCAAAGTGGAACTGGATGTCGTCCCTCTCGCCTTCCATACTGACCCGCAGGAGGATGTGTCCTCTCGAGTCGAGGGGTAAAAGTATATCCCTCGAAATCAAATCCTGGAATTGGCTCGGATCGAGCTTGAGGTACGCCCTTCCAAGTAGATCATGCTTGCCGGCCAGCACTCGATGCCGTATCGTCGCCATAAACCAAGCAGTGCCTCTAACAGGTATATCGACCGTCTCGTCCCACCTCGGATCGGCATCGTCGTATATCGTCCGCGTCTTTGCGTATCGGTTTCCGTGCTCATCGGAAATGATAACGAACGAGTCGGGTAGCTTGTTCGAGCCGTCGAGAACGAGCCCTTCCGCAAGCACGATCTTGATCGTGAAGAGGTAGACCTGATGTGCTGGATCTGGAATGGGCTCGATCGGGTCGTATGCTGCCAGGTCGTCAACGCGCATTTCTTGGTAAAGCTGATCAAGCTGTTGGCGGGCTGCCTCGATGTTGTTCAGCTTGACGCAGGACTGCGGGTTAGCCATACCGCACCGAAAGTGGCAGCTTACTCACCGCCGGCGTGAAGTTGAAGAAGGCCTGAATCTTCTTCTCGCCCTGCAAGCTGGCAAGCGTAGACTTCGCCTTCTCCACCCAAGCTTTTTGCTTGGCTGCCGTCTGTGCAGGCTGTACTTCGTCGTCTTTCCGCATGTCTTCGGCAAACAGTTGCTCCATCTTCACACAGTAATCGTTTATCGACATGGCGAAGATCTGGTCTCAGCCCACAAACAGGTCGCAATACATGCTGCACTCACCTTGGCCAGCCGTGTCGCAAAGTGAGCAAGCTGTTGCTCGTCCGGCCAGTCCAACTCCATGATGAACCGACTTGCGCTCCGGAAAGACGTGAACAGGTCTGTAACCGAAGATGACGGGCCATTCTCAGAAGTGGGCTCGAACTTCATGATCAGCTCATGCACGTGCATTATAGGTAATCCCTCACGTTGTCTACAGCCAGTGCCTGATCATGAGCGCAGTCCATCAAATACAAACGGCCAGACCCACCTGATCAGCCCACTGCCGGGTCTTCTTCGCAGTTTGATCCAGCCATATCGTGACGACAGACTCAAAGACCGGCGCCAAAGAGAAAGGTATCGGGTCGCTGACCATCAGCGGTGGTGTTGGCTGACGACGTGAACTGCTCACTTGGAGAAGGCAGTGCCAAGCTGCATAATCTTCTGCGCCTTCCGATACAAAGCAAACGCCTCTTCCACATCATCCTCCTGCGGTCCCGGTCCAGGCTGACTCATCGAGTCCTCGAGATCCCGGAACCACAACGACAGCTGCTGAGTGACGACTAGTGGGACAAGGTCGATGGAACTGCTGTAAGCTCCTTCATTGTTGCTCGCCCGCCGACAACTCACTCTGCAATGGGGTCGCCAAATTTCTTGTTCAACTTCTTTGCCTCCTTCTCGATCCACGTCGCCATGGCCATCGCGAACGCCTTGGTCCTACTTCCTTCCCGATCCAGCTGATCTCCCGCTTCCGACACATAGCTCTCGAACGCTTGAGATCGTATCCGAGAGATGATATTCTCCGCAATCTTCGCTAAATGCGAGGCGCTGACGTCCTGGGTGCCGAGGACAAGCCAATCTGACACGGCTTCCAAAAAGTCTGGCGAGTGGTAGCCATTCTTACCGACAGCGAGCGCTTGGTCCACTGACAGTAAGAAACAGGCATCGCGTCTCGCCATCGCCATCTCTAGACCGTGCCGCTAGGTGTCAGCCGAGCTCAAGATCATGCGAGGCGGCACTCACATCAGACATCGCCCAAGTATCCACCGACGCTTCCGCCGAACATTTCGCCACGAGCGCCGTTGCTTCATGCACACACGCAGGCGGTACCGTCCCCTCTTCGAGTTTCGCTACGATCGCATCCAGAAACGTCCACGCGTGAAAACGCGCCGGCAGTCTCCACCGCACCGAGCATTCCCTCAAAAGGGTCATATGCTCCTGGGAGAGCACACCCAGGCTGACATCCTCGTCTTCCGGCAACGTGCTCAAAACCTCCAAGTCCCAGTCCAGACAACGTCCAAGCAGCTCTCGATATGTCCGCCGTGGATCTAGCGGAATGAAGGTGAAGCCAGATGTCGGTCCGTCCAGTTTGAGCGAGTCGACGCGGGCCGATAGGTCTCCGTTTGAATGACGATCCGCACTCTGCACCAGACCCGGATTTGTTTGCATCATAAGCAGCATCATCTGCGATAGCGTCGACACTTCGCTAGCGCGATACGCGGTCCATTGTGAGGGGTCGTCGAAGTCGTGAGGGCCGTAAGGTATCGGGTTATCGGTATTGAGACGTTTCAAGCATGTCTTCAGATCTTCCAGAGCGCCCTGATAGTCAGTTCAAGCATCGTTGCCAGACATCGATTGTACTTGCCTGTTCCGTGCATACTGTTTGCAGCTCCTTCAGCTTCTGCTGCAAGGCTTCGTCTGTCAGCCCAAACAACTGCCCCACCTCCTCCGTCTCCTTCGCTTTCAGCCCCTCCGTCCGACTCCGTTGGCTCATCATACTGTCCGCATCCCCATGTCCTCTCTCCGAACCATGGACGCTCATCCGTTCGTTGACTATACTCGGAGCAAGCGACGATGGTGCCGGTTCCCGAAGGCGTTGACGGTAGCTCTCCAACCGAGAGACCAGCTCGCCAGATGGTCCTACGGCATATAACGAGTCCGCCAGTAAGTCGATAAACGAGGCAATTTGGTGGTTGAGCTCGAACTTCCATCCCCCGTCCGCCATCTCCGGATCCTTTTGCAGCGACTTGGTCGCGGATGTAACGAAGGGTAATATCAGATCCTCGATCTTCCTCGACTCTCGCATCTGCTTCTGAAACGCCTTATCTCCCCATGGCGCATTCCAGAACGATGCGATTGTCCGACGAAAGCGCTGGTCGGCATATCTGCGGTCAGCATGACCATATGCCAGCTGCTCGAGAAGCTCACTTGGGGTCCTGGCCCATCGCTATCCGTTGCAACGTCTGCTCCATCACCTTCAGCAGCTTCTCAGGATACTTTGGCGATTTGCCAGAGTCCCGTCCTAGCAATGACGATAGATCAAAGGCCCGGAGCGAATGACCATCGGCCACCGACTTGCGTGATACATGATTGGGACGGTCACGGCTGACAGAGGAGCTAGGGGTAGAAGAGGAGGCAGCAGAAGGAGGGGGTTGACGGGCTCGTTGATCTACAAGCACCTGCAGGCAGCTACAGGTGAGCTATGTCATCCGCGCAAGTGCGATGTCTACATACGCTACTCGAAGAGCATATCTGCCCGTCAGCATCCGTGCGTTTCGCGGGCAGCATCATGCGCTGGTGTGACTCACTCGAGACAATCCCCTTGGGACATTGTCGGACAACTTGCATCCACTCTAGCGTTGTTTACCGTGACGACATGGAACGTGAACTCGTAACGAGGCGTATGGATGCAAAAGTCGTGCGTGCCGAGGTGTCGAGGAGTGGATGGGCTGTGCCAGATATGACGATGTGTGCTATGCGAGGTCCCAACGACAATAAAACACCGGGTCAACACACAGTCAGTCCACCGCGTCGCCGCTCGCCTATCTCAGTGGCGAAACACCGAAGCCGTCATCGAGAACCTGCAAGCCTTGCATCTGTTTATTTGGTTCTGCCGGGATACGACTTGACACACCCGCTGTCTCGTTGAGCTTGGGGGCCGGGACGGCTTACGAATGCATGAATGGACACCAAGTGTTGCGCCTTGCTGGAAGAGCATGTAGCACCCTTGCTCACCTCCTTTTGCCCGCCGTGCGCTCATCGGATCGGGGCGGACTTGGCCGCCTCGCTAAGTGAGGGCTAGCTCGGCTTCGCTCGGGCTCGGGCATGTGCCCATTCTCATGTGCGCGTCGCACGGCCATGTGCCGGCTGCAGACAGGTGTGACAGAGTGTGCTTTGCTAGAATCGTTCATTCGGGACGATCTCCTCACAACCTGTCAGAGCGCCATGTCGGAACGTGGCGAGAGCTTCGTTCAACAGCTCGAGATCGTGACGAAGCACGTCGCGGAGCGGTACAACGACCTCAATACGCTGCCAACTCTACCGACCCAGGAGTCGATCGCACATGCCGTCAGGTCACTCCCCGTGTCCCTGCCCGACACTGGCCTGGGCACAGCGGGGACGACGTCTTACCTCTTTGACAATCTGCTGCCCGGTCTGCTGCAAGGACAGCCAGGCCCGAGGTACTTCGGCTTCGTTACCGGCGGGGTGACGGATAGCGCACAGCTAGCGGATATCCTGACGGGGAGCTACGATGAGAATGTGCAGATGACGCTACCGGGGGCTACGGCCTCCACGGCGGTCGAGGCTAGGACGTTAGAGCTGGTTCTGGATCTTCTGAACATCCCGAGAGAGAACTACCTCGGACGGACACTCACCACCGGGGCAACTGCTTCCAACGTCCTCGGTCTGGGTGAGCCTCGGTCTGGCCAAGTTCAGTCAGACTGGCTCACTGCAGCATGCGCGAGGGATTACCTCTACTCTGTGTCCCCGCACCTACCAGAAGGCTACTCGTTCGCCCAAGACGGTCCACCATCGGCTCCTGGACTGCCGTCGCCGCCGATCCATATCCTTGCCCTGCATCCTCACTTCTCCATCACAAAGGCGGCTGGATTAGTCGGTCTCGGTGCGGGCCCTCGGGTCGTGAAGGCCATCCCGGCGTTGGCGGATGATGAGCTGTCCTTTGACGTCGTAGCGCTTGAGACGCGACTGAAGGAGGAACAGCAGGTCGGACGTGGTGTGATCGTCAGCTACGGCTTCGGCGAGGTGAACACCGGCGGGCTGGGCTCTGATCTGGACAAGGTCTCAGCGCTGTGCAGGTCGTATGGCGCATGGCTGCATATCGACGCGGGTGAGCTTGACAGCTTGAGCAGCTTGAATAAACGCTGAGTGTTAGCTTTCGGGGGCTTTGCTGCTGTTCTCCCGGAGTACGCTCACTTGACGAAGGGCATTGAGTTGGCAGACAGCTTGACACTCGACGGTGAGGCGGCAGACGCTTCACCAAAGGCAAGCTGACGGGCAGGTCACAAATGGCTCAATGTTAGGTCATCGGATTGCAGGCCAGCTTGATCACTAACGGCTCAGGTCCCGTACGATTGTGGCCTCTTTTACACTCGACAGTCAACTCATCTCGCGAAGGTGTTCGCTCCGCCAACGGCTCCTGCATATCTGTCATCTTCAGCATCCACGTCGACTGTCGGTGATGCGGGCCCTGGTCAGGTCATACACGCCCAAGTGCCTAATCCGCTGTACAGCAACATCGAGAACTCGAGACGATTTCGGGCACTGCCGCTCTTCGCCAGCTTACTCAGTTTAGGAAAGGAAGGCTACTCAGGTGAGCATTCGGGCCTACCTCCCGCATGTAGTCGATTCCATCGCATGTCACCCCGTTCCATGACACACCTTGGACTCAGCGTTCTCCCACCTCCGCCGCAGCTACCATCGCTGAGACCAGATATCTTCCGTCGGAACAACAAGTTCGCCCAGCAAGTCGCCCACTACATCACCTCCTCCCCCTCGTACACCCTCCTCAACCCCTCGTCCGCCATGTCGGATCCGATCGTTCCGCTCAACATCGTCCTTTTCAGCGGGTCCGAGGACTCTCAGTTCCCTCCCTCAGATCCCGCTTCGTCCGTCAAGCTCGCGGAGGCTATCAATGCAACCCGGCGGATATATGTAACGGGCACGAAGTGGCGAGGATCAGGGGCGATCCGCCTGGCTGTCAGTAATTGGCGGACTGGTATCGATGGAGATGAGGATTTGAAAGAGGTGGTCCGGGTTCTAGATGAGGTGGCCCAATAGACTCAACGGACCAATGGTGCTTCGTGCATTGGACAGGCACACAAATACGCATCATGCATTTACAGCCCTCCTATGCTCTACATGCTCTACTTTACAGGCATGCATTGTCTCCCGTAGTGGCTCAGCAGAGGACGGCGAAGGTGATGTGGTTGCACGCTCGAATTGCTACTTTGAGTAATATGAGCACGCGCCGGATTTCGCGTGTCGAGATGTAAACACGGGGTTGGGCGACTCATGGCCATGCACTCGACTTGATCATCCACTCTCCTCTTGCATCGTCTTTGCTTCCATCTCGTACAGCGCAGTCTACACCCGGTGTTCACTAAGCATCAACCTCATCCTTAGATCAGCATGGAACGCCATAGACCCCTCGCCGAGGGTCCGCTGGGCAACTCTATGCCCCGCCAATCGTTAGTCCCACCCTCCATAAAGAAGCCCAACCGGCTTGGCCGACCGTCCATGATCCCTCACGCGGCCCACCGACAATCGACCATGCCCTCTCATGCGCCAATCACACTCACGCACTCGAGCTCGCAGGAGCAGCTCCGGCGTTCGACCATGGCGAACGCCAATGGCATGATGAGCGGGAACAGGGGCGACGGAGGGATGTACGGCCGCACGTCTCAAGCGAGCCGGCAACCTCCAGGCAGGTGAGTCTGCCTTCCACGCCAGCCCTCACGGCGTACTGATGCTAGCGTGCGGCGCAGCTCTGTATTCCCATCCGGCGGTGCTAGGCAGTCAATGGCGCCGGGGGCGTTCCAAACCGCGGGAGTGAAAGACGCCCGACCATTGCGGAATGGGGCGTACCAGCAAGCATGCCAGGCCAACATCGGGGAATACCTCGCCAACTCTCGATGTCCAGTAGCGGTTAATGCCCGCTTACTGAGCTCGCCAACCCTGCACGACTTCATCGCCGTCTTCAAGCACCTCGTCAGCGACTTCACGACGCCCGACAGCTGGAGCAAGAAGTTTGAGGCAGATGCCTTGGTCGTGCTGAGGGATTTAAAGTACCCGGGCGTGGGAGATATCTCAAAGACAGCGCTTGGGACGCCTGGGTCTCCGACCAATTGGCATCAGCTGCTGGGGATGTTGAACTGGCTGGTAGAGCTGAACCGGGTGAGATTGCCGCGAATGTGTGCGAACAGTGTGCTGAAACCGCAGGCACACGAGCAGTGGGCCGATCCGGAACTGATCACGGATCCGCTGTTGCAGACGACAGACTCGCTGCCGATCGACCACCCATTGTTCGAGCAGAGGGCCATGTGGGAGTACGCGAAGACCACGTATTGGCAGTGGTATCACCAGGAGATGGAGGAATGGGTAGAAGCGGATCAGCAGTTTGAGGAGGCTTATGGTGGGTCGCTCATTGGTGGCATCGAATCAGCTGACGGAAGATCGTCTTGCACAAGCCTCGTACGACGAGATGCAGCAGCTGGAGACTGATCTGGCGAAGAGACGGGCGGAGCTGGACCAGCTCAAGGCAACTGAGGTGTGTAGTGCAATCCACTGTGGAAAGGGCGAGGATTAACGGCAGCCACCTCTGAAACGTCTCGAAGAGGAATACATCAACCTCATGTCGGATCAAACCAAGTTCATCGCGTACATTGACATGCACAAGCAAAAGGGAGAGAAGCTTCGCCTGGGCATCGAGAAGGGAAAGCAGCGCGTTGCCGAGCTCGGTGGGAAAGGCCCGCCCCGAGTTTAGACTTCGAGCTGACTCGTAGAGATGCAGCTCGAGCAGCTCCGCTCAGATCTCATCCGTACGGAAGAAGCTGTCGCCGCGCAAAATCTCTCGCCCGACGAGGTTCAGCGGATGAACCACGAGCGAGAAACACTCTCACGAAACCTGGACGATCTTCGGGGAAAGATTATCGAAGCGAGTCAACAGGCCTACGACCAGGAGATGCAGGTCACGAAGTCGATGGACCGGTTCGAGGCGCTGCTGTCCGACTATACGACGTTAGCCCATCAGATTGGGACGATAACGGCCAAATCGGATGGAACCGGGTTCGGCCCCGGACCAGATGGGGTGGACTATGTCATCGATGTCGACCTGGGTGTGGAGGATGTGAATGAGATCGTCGCAGGCAGCAAGAAGCTGCGAGCGACAATATGGCCTGCACTGCAGGCGTACAGCGAGAGGTTTAGGGCGGAGGGGATGGAACTGGACAACCAAAAGATCGCGCTGGAGGATGATCTGGACAAACGCTCGCAGGCGGTGGAGGGGATGAGGGATGAGGCAGAGGTCCGGCAGACGCGTTTGACGAGTTTGCAGGATCAAGCGGAGGGTGTGCGGGTTGTAAGTCTGCCTTTACATCTGTGCAACAATGACTGCTGACGGTAAGGCCTTGCAGAAGGCAACAGCCGAGAACAATGAGCGGGAGCGAAAGCTCGAGTTTGAGCTGCAGAGGGTCATCGACGAGAAATCGCAGGGGATGCTCACGCATCAAGCTGCTCTGGAGGAAAAGCGCATACAGTGAGTAGCTCTGCGCTGTGCTGGGATCAGAACGCTGAATGAGCAATGCTGACGCCCCAGATTCGACGAGTTGCGGCACAAAACTTCGCAGCTGGCTGACTCGATGGTCAAGGAGCTTAGCAGGCACATCGACGTGATCATCAAGGCTAAGGAGCATACTGCGAACTGCTTGAAAGGGTTGAGGGCATTCGCCGAGACGCACTAGGGGCGATGCCGGCGCGACGTAACGTGGTTTAGAGGCGGATGGTGGCGAGGAAGCGAACGGAGCGGGGAGTCATGAGCTTGATGTTTGTAATGTCGCCCCTGCGGAGCAAGGGCAACGCTTCGATCTTGTGTATATATTTTGTCTCGGATGAACTGCTTATGCGGATATGAGTCGTACTCGAGAAGGCTTGTCGGAGTCCGCGTGCTCGGCGTGGCGGGCGAGGTGATTACCTTATCTACGATGCGATCGCGATCCGGCCAAGTTTGCCCAGTATCCACGGCATATTGGCGCATCCAGCAGATGTGTGTGGCACTGAGACGCCGAGTTGTTCGGGCGAGCGAGCAGATCATCACTGTCAGACAGTTCTCTCGCCCCAGAAGGGCCACTTGCCAGTGATGTGGGCGACACTAGTGATCATGAGGTGTTACGTCTGATTGAGCCTCGGAGCTGCCCTGCACAGCGGGCACAGCGGGCACATCGGTTGCGACGAGAGATGTTTCCAGTCCTTTGTGCCTCTGCGCATGACACGCCGCCTTTCACGGGGCCGCAAACAATGGTCCTTTCTGCGCCTCCCATCCGTACGACACTTATGCTGGCTGCGCCGTAGTCTGTTGGCAAACGCTCACGCCCTCCAGTCTCTTCCGTCGTCGCTACTTGTGACTCCGTGAACTTGCAAGAGGGCACAAATTGCGACGACAGAAAGATGGCCTCGCACGACATGGCCGTCACGGTCGCCCTGCCACCGGCGCTGTCTCCAAAGACCCCCTGCGGCATCTTCGCCGCCCTAGCACTCTCACCCACGGTGGCCACGGGGCATGCGAGTTCCGTCCCCGCTTTGCATCTCTCCCCGCCCACGCCGACCGCCACTGGAACGAGAACGGAAGGCGATGAGCTCCCGTCACCGTTCTACAGCCCGGCTGGGTCCTTGATGCCGATCAGTCCTGACGGGCTGCCCACGGACGCTGGTCCAGTTCATCGACGGCTGGCCCTGAACGAGGCGAGACAGCTCGGCCTGCTGCTCATGCAGCAGCTCTTCCCGGTGCGCAACAACGTCAAGGGAATCACGCGCGAGTCAATTTTGCTCGCCGATAAGCTGCATGACGCCGGGGTGAGGTGGGACAAACTTCGGCGCGTGATGGGGATGCATCTACGGGGCATATGGGAGGAGGGTCAGAGATTCGGAAACGGGCGAGGCGTCACAGGGCATAGCGCAATGGAGTGGGTCGAGCAGTTTAACGGCCTTTGCGTGCTGTGACTGACCACAGGCTGTACATTCAAGGTTCTTTCCTGTCCATCGCCGAGGAACCGCATCCTCTGGACCCGTTGTGAGTGGGAGTAGCCCGGTGGAATGGTGATTTGCTCACTTCAGCCCGATCCCGATCAAAGTCAATCGCACATCGTTGGCCAACCTGCCAAAGTTGACCCCTCAAGCTGGCCTGGCCAACTCCCTCCCAGGCGCGCCAGCGCACATGCCACAGCTCGAACAACACTACCTCGCAGGCTCTGAGCAACCTCCCGTCGGTCAAAATTGGGAGGACGAGGTCCTCGGGGGCAGCTCGAAAGGTAAAAACGAGGTGGGGTCAATCAGGCGACGAAAAACAGGTGGCAAGAAATCGTGGCGAGACAGGAAGAAGGCCGGGCTGAAGATCCAGGTGTATGCGTGAGTCGCCCGCCGCGGAACCCCTGCTTGCGTCTCAGGCATCTGTGTAGCAGTCTTCAGGCCTGTTTGGTGTCCCTGATGAGTCGGCTGACTCCAGTCCCGCCAAGCGCGGGCTGCGCGCCATGGCCCAGACGCCGCGCACCGCTGCGAGCCTTCTTGGAGCCAGACGAAGCACCTTCGCAATAAGCATCCTGCCTCGCAAGCCGTCAATGTGGCTCTTTGGTTTGCGTGCAGCGAAAGCTAGGCCCGCGGCGGTTCACACCACGGCAAAGAGTGCCCGACGCGTCAGCTTCGGCGGCTATGAGGTGAGGTAGAGAGCCCTACAATGTACGCTAGAGACGCCGACACGTCTTGCCATCATTCATATGAGCCAGAGCAGCGAGATTGCATGATGCTATGTCACATGTAATATAAGCATGAGCATGATGATACTGAACATCTAAACACCTTCACTATCCTGTCGTCCAATCTATGTACAACCTAAAAAAGAAGAGTGCCCGCCGTATTCCTTCCGCTTGACCCCCTGTCGAACCGACTGACGCCGCCTAGTTCGTGTGTGTCGGCGGCCTAAGATGACCTGTTCCAGCCATGCACCTGTATGTGGCCCGGTTGAAACTGCTGCTGTTGCTGCTGTTGCTGGGGCTGTTGAGAGTGTGCCGGGTGTTGAGGCTGCGCGTACTCGTACTGCGCATACGCGCCGTTCGCGACATGCGCACCGTTCACTCCGTTCGTCGAATGCGACGGTGGCGCGCCATTGGCCATTCCCGCCGGACCCGCCAAGCCATAAAAGCCGTTCAATCCAGCGATACCGCCCATCGCGCTCGTGCCGTACGCGCTCCCCGCGCCGCTCGATCCCGTCCCGCTCGACTGCGTGCTCATAGCGATCCCGCCGTCTGACGGTTCAGGAGACAGCTCTGTGAAGCGCAGGGTATCTTCCAGGCCGCCCAATGTCGCCTGAGTGCCGTTCGAGGAGGGCGCATACTCGGAGCCCGAAATAGTGCCGTTGCCGTTGCTGTATTGAGACTGGGCGGGCTCGATGTGTCCCGCCGGCTGGATTTGCGGGGCCACCTGTGCGGCAATGAGCTGGTTCCGGATCGCATAGGGGAGCTGAATGGCCGCTTCGAGTGCCGCGCGGACCTCGGCTGCAAATCAATTATCTGGGTCGGCACATGCGTCAAGCGACTTACAGGCCATGACTTCGATACCGGACCACATTTGCCCGTACGCCTCGAGACCGGCAACGATGACTTTCACGTTCGTCAAAAGCCCTTCGATCTGCTCCATTGCCTCGTCGGTCGGCTCAGAGTAAAGACTCTCCGCTTGGACAGCCAGGGCGAGAAGGAGGAACGAGTACGCGCCGGTGACCAGACCGCACGCGCAGAACGGCATCCATTTGGGTCTGGAGTCAGCTCAACGCGCGGCGAGTCAGATCCTGTTCAACTCACGGTCCGTCCCACATCGCAATCACGGCGCTTCGGTGCAGCACCTCGAGCCTGACGATCGTATGCGCTGCGGTTGCGCATCGCGCAAGCGACACACCAGGAGGGAAGAGATTGGTTGTTGCTGGGTCGGCGGTAGGCACAGCAGCAGCCGGCGAAGCGGTATCGTCCGGTTTGTCGTTCGCGTCGACTCCCCAGGCCTTGTGCGGCTTGTTTGACGTCGTCGACGCAGTGACCGACGGCCGTCTCTGTTCCGTGCCTGCGGTACCTTCTGGCGAATGGTACGACGTAATCGAAGCAGCGACGGGTGGATAGAACGTTGGCGAGTCTGAGACTGAGGCGTAGAGCGCGCCTGCACCGCCGGCCTGGGCGAACCACGGGTCAGGCAAGGTCTCGGGGAATGTGTCGGGCTGCCACATGTCGTCGATGAAGTCGTACGGCGCTTCGTAGTCGTCCACGCCGCTGCTCGGAGACGGATCGCCACTAGGAATCGCCGATCCCGACGCAGAGCCGTCAGTGACTGCAGGGAAGGGGGCCTGAGGGTCTGCCACGGTTGAACCGGGAGCGGACGGCTGCTGAATGCCTAGCGGCTGGTCGGGCATCTTGGGGAGACCGCAAATCATCTTGCTGAAGAGCGAGACCTCCGGGAAGGCCTGGTGCCGATGGATATGAATGTGCACGACGGCGAGGCCGAGTCTGGAGGAGAGTTGCTGATTGCGGACGACTTCTTCCTCGCCTCCGGGAACGAGTTCTATCACTGCCGTCTCCTCGGCAATGCGCATCATCTCGGTGATCTGCGCGTCGACATCAAAGATCTCTTTGCGCATTTTGGCCTGCTTCTCGGGATCGGCCTCGTCGACGTGTGCTCCCCACGCAGCGACGCCGCCGCCGGGCATGAGGTGTGAGTAGTACACCGAGTTGACGATGCCGAACACTCGAGTGCACTGACGGTTCGTCTCGATCCAGCGGGGCCAAGATTGATCGTCGACCGAGCAGACGGGGTAGTGGACCTTGATCCGCTCGTCGTCGGGGGACAGGACGGGCGTCGTGCCGGTGATGATGGCCGAGATGAGCTGGTTGACGTAGGTGAGCCACCATGTCCGCCGCGCCATGTCCTTTTGCCAATCTTCGCCCTCCAACGCGCGGTTAAGCTGGGTCTCGGAATACTTGTCCATATCGTGCAGGCCCATCTCCATCGCGAGCTGCGAGGCGTGTGCTGTCCTTGCGCGGTTCTTGTGCACGCTGCCCGAACATCCCCACTCCCAGAGCGCGAGCATCGTCATTGCCTGAACGCATTCAAGCGACGTCTGGCCAGTCTCAACCAGGCGCTCGACCGCGCTCGTGGCTTGCTCGGCGAACGAGTGAGATGCGGCGGATCGAAGCCGCTTCGAGTCGGCCGAGTTGGGCTCCAGGTCGCGAGGGTGAGGGACGAGCACGAGAATCGTCTGCGCAGCGAGTAGGAAGGGAGAGACGGGGAGGAGCGTGGGCAAGATGTCCGGCAGGTGTTTGCGGACCGGCATGACAGGCAAGAAAGGGTGCACTTCGTTGTAGTAGCATCGTAGGCTGCTGTCAGTAACGCAACACCACACCTCCCCGTGTGACACGCACATTTCCTCTCTCGACGAGAACTCGCGAACTATGTTGGTCGTGTCATCCGTCGGCTCCCGCACGCCCTTGACGACGCCGAAATCCGGGATGCCCAACAGCCCATCCAGCTTCTTCAAGAACTCCTGCAACGCGGACGGCGTGGGCACTTCTCGCTTCTTCCTTGCTCCTCCTCGTCGTGACTTGACGTACTGACACTCGAGCGATTTCTTCGAGCACTGCAGGTGAGCGACGCACAGATTGACCGTCCATCGAGTCACTCACAGCGCCGCAGATCGGCCGTACTCCATCGCACTTGGCCTTCTTTGCCCGGCAGGTCAAACACGCCGCTTTGACCGGGCTTTCCTTGTACGCCCCCTTCGGCTTGACTTTCCCGCTACTAGGCTGCTGTTGCCCCGGTCCTGCAGGCAGGAAGCCCTCGGGGCTGACGCTCGAGTACACACGCTGCGGCAGATGCGAGGCCGCCGAGAAGGGCTGGTATTGCGGTGCAGCGATCGTAGAGCCGTACACTGGGGCTTGGGAGGTGTGAATGAGCGATGGGTCGAGGTACGACATTGTGTCTCGAATATCGAGCTATCCGCGCGAGAAGAGGGCTCAGGCGATGCAACGGGGGTTGTGGGGCAATCTTGAGGGGGACGCTTGTGCGTGAGCACCCCGGATCGGACGTTGTAGCTGTGGCCAACCCAGATACGGCGACCGCGTGATGGTTGGAGATCCAGTGTTGGGATTATGCGTGGCTGGCGGTCGTTCGTTGATTGCCGCTCGTCTTCCAGCGTTAATTAGTGTCTGGCACGCCCTCTGCTGCGACTGGGCTGGCGGCGAGTGTGGTTGCGATGTGGTGCGACGTGACCAAGCGAGGGGGGTCGTATATTGAGCTGTGCCGGCCGAATTACGACGTACAGGGCCGGACAGAGGGATGAATAATCAGCGTTCCAGCCTAAAGCTTCTGACGAAGCGAGCCCCGGAGGTTTATCGCAGTGGTTGATGGCTTGGCGAAAAGTAGGCGTGGCCCAGCTGAACGATCGTTTGGGCGAGGTAGATGGAAGGAAGCTAGGTTAGATCGATGTGGAAGGATGGCTGATGGACAATTGCGAGTGAAGATCAGTATGGGCAAAACGACGTGATTGCCATCATCGCCCCGACTCGGACCAGCTCGACCAAGAGATGCATGCATGACCTGACCCTAGCCGCGAAGACAGCATCCCTACGGTGCCGGACGGCAGATGGCGGCGCCGCAGACGACAATGTTGTCTCAGAGCCTTTACGGAACCCGAATGCGGGTACAGGGGGGCGTCAACGCAGGGAAAAAAAAAGGGGCAAAACACCTTGGTCAAGCGTAAGCGTAAAGCCAGAAGGGAAACAGGCTCCGGGAGATCTACGAACCCCCCTTTACCCCCAGCATGCGCGGACGAGCCCCAGTCACAGCCACCGCACGCGGTACGCCATATGATCGATCGCTCCCGGTTAAAATGCATCCAGCACAAGCGCGAACACAGGGAAGCGCAGCTGCGTACTCTTCCAGATCCCTTCTCCCC
>JAHXHD010000424.1:0-11077 GCA_019857685.1 Papiliotrema terrestris | reverse complement strand
CCCCCCGCTCCGACCGGCAGCGCATCCACAGTACAACGCGACCCCCTCCTCGCGCTACGGCACATTCCGCGACCCGCGCATGGCGCCCAACGTTGGCGTCCTCTCCAATCGCGCCGCATTGCCCATCGCTCCCGGTTGGACCTCGTCAGCATCAGTGTCATCCCCGCCGTCGCATCAGAATCACCAGGCCCAGATCTCACCCTTGCCCAATGTCGGCATGAAGGTCCCTGCGGGAGAACGCGGAACGGGGATTCTCGTCCTGCGCGCCGTTCCCGACGTGTATCCCCCGCCCATGTCGCATGCGATGGCGGGGCTGCCCGGCATGGCGGGGATCGCGGCGGATATGGCGCGCGCGGGCAGTCGTCAGACCGGTCCCGCAATGCGATCGCTCGGCGTCGCGACGGAAGTGTACCCCCGTGATCCGGATTCGGCGTTCCTGTGGGGGTCGGGTGCGGGCGTCGGGAGGGTAGCGGAGGAACAAGCGCAGGAGAGGATGGAGTTGGATGAGCGGGGGCAGTGGTAGATGAAAGGCGTGAGGAGGGGCGTGAGGCAACGAAGAGCAGTCCATCAGCGCCTGCAGGTCAGCAGGAACCGAGTATCCCGCTAAGTGGGTTAAGAAGCCGTGGAGAGGCGGTGAGGAGGGAGAAGGCATCTGCAACATCTCGTCATATATCATCTGTGTACAAAATCCCACGTAACATGTAACAAGCCCGTCAATGCTCTATAACAAGTCCGAAATGCATAATCAATCACGGTCGGAGTGTTAAGCAGAGACGTCTGAATGTTGATGTCCTGCAAGGGTTGTGTTGGCGTGATCAGGGAGAATGATACTCTGCCGTTCGATGCGATTGGTGAAGCACGATCAACTTCGACCGAAGACGGGGGTAAAGCAATCCTTGCCAGCACACCGCCATCAGCGTCCATCTAATGCATCGTGTAGTATATTCAGCTCCTCATTGAAGTGCAGGTCCCGCTCATGGGCGCGACGCATCACCCCGCAATCTCGGCCGATCTGTGCAGGTGTCAGACCGGTCCACATGCCAATACAAACGACGCAAGCGCCGGTGCTCACCTCCGCGTCCGCTTTTGCCGCTCGCGCCTGAACCCCGCGATGACGCTCAGTCCAAAGGCCAGTACACAACCGCACGTGGAGATCTTGAACGCGGTCGAGTAACACCGCTGGCCGAGCAGGCAATCGTGCTTGGCTTCGTCGGAGAGACCGCCGGCGCGTGCGAACATGCTGCGAACGAAGACTGCGACGGTATCGTCGGTGCCGGACGTTTCTGGTGCGCCGCCGACCCGGCCAATCTGGCATCAGCACGCGCACACGGTGTTGGGAGCGAGGACGAACCGTGTTGGAATCGTAGATGCGGCCAAAGAGGAGGTTGAAGATGTTCCCGCCGATGACAGGCGCGACACACGTCCAGCCATAGTTCTGCAAGTAAGCTCCCCGCGCCGGCAAGCTCGCTTGCACGAGACACCGCGGCGACTGACCTGGCTGAAGTTGGCTATCGTCAGCTGTTTGCATAGGTGCTGACGGCGTCAAGGTCCACTCACCCATCCCGAACCACTCGAGTACCAGCATGGGCATCACGTTGAACAGGCTTCCGTATGACAGGCCTAACGCGGTAGAGACCATCCAGAGATGGCGCACGTCGAGGGTGTCCTGCGCAGCGACCTGGGACGCGATGAACCCGGCCGCCACGACGGGCAGGAACCAAATCTGGATGTGAGCCGCTCTTTGCCTATCATCTTCACGTGGGATAACGCACCCGCTGCAGCTTGTACCGAGTCTTTGCAAAGTCCGAGGCCATGCCTGTCAATCAGCTCGGCATCTACCGGTCTATAGGCGCGACTGACCGCCGAGAATCCTTCCCGCGCAGTTCCACACGCTCACGGTGCCCACTTGCTTGGCCTGCCACCCGCTCACGGCCTTGCGGTCGTACTCGAGCCGTCCGTCCCTCGCCAGCGCGAGCGCGACCGTTCCCGCATTGTTGATGTACATCAGTCCCGTGCCGCACAGCAGCGCGAGGATGGCAAAGATGAGCCAAAAGTCCGTCGACACGAGCAGGTCGCGCGGGGTGAGGGCGATGTGCAAGGGGGAGACTGAGCCGTGCGAGGATGAGCGGGTATGTTTGATAGCGGTCCTGCGCAGATCAGGCTCCTCGGAAGGGAAGTGGACGTGGTGGTGTCGGCCTCGAGGAGCGGGCGAGACCGACCGCGTGAGCTCCAGCGAGCTCGACCGGGTCCTCTCGAGCGTGGACGACGCCGAGCCTTGGAAGGCCTCGTTCTCGTCGACCAGCACCTCCGCCTCGTCGTTGTACCGCTCCTCGCCGTCTACGTCGGCGTCGCCAGAGCTGACCCGTTCGTACCCCTCCTGGCTGTCTGGCGGGACCGGCCGAAGCAAGAAACTCGCGATGAACATGGGGACGCCCGTGCCAAATGCCAACAAAAGCATCAACCCGCCCGCCTCGCCCCCGAAGATGAGGTGCCCCGCGGTGCTGAATGCAAAGGCGGATAATCCAAATCCGGCGAGGACGGCGCCGGTCATGGACCCTCTGGACTTGTCCGAGAAGGACTTGGCAACTGCGTTGACGGACGCGGAGAGGCCGGCCGAGCCGCCGAAGCCGGTTAGGAACATGGCGACGCATAGAGTGAAGAGACCAAAGTGTGAGGCGGGCTCATCGGGGCTAGACCGGAGTGGGATCGAGCCGACGTAGAAGGCGTGGACGGTCGCGTACCCGATGAAGATCAACGCACTGCCAAAGAGGAGGGGTCTGGGTATGAGCGGATGAACAGACGGCAGGAACTGATCATGGAATGTAGGGACGCACATCTGCTGTCCGCGAGAATCGACGACTTTGCCGCAGCTGGAGTAAGTGCATCGCCCCATGGGTGTTGACTTGAAGCTAGACAGACTTACATCGGACCGGTGAGGTACATGCCCAAGTTGCCCGCGGTGCCGACGAGGTTGATCTGCGTGGAAGAGAGGTGAAGCTGGGTCGCCAACTGCGGGGCATACGCTGACGGTCAGTTCGCCGGGTCCCTCTCGGCGTGGTCGAGCAAACCTGAGTATCCGTAATTTGAACCACTCGACATTCAGCCTGGCACTGTACCCAGTCAGATGGCGTGACTCACCTCGCCAGACCAACAATCACAGCACATACAAACGAGATCGCCCTCGCCACGTCCGAGCTTTTAACCCGGGCCGTCAATCCCGACATTGTGCTTTTCTGTTCCGCCACGACGGGCAGCAGCAGAGTCTGGCGCTCTGACATGAGTCTCTGAAGGCGGTCAACGTCAACAGAGACGACGTACAGTATCTCGGGCGTCGGCGGGCGGGTTTAAACGACGGGTAGCGGAGGAGACTGATAGGGCATAGTCTGTTGGATGGCGTGAGTACCCAAACCAGACGGAGATATCCGATGCGGATGTAGGCTTCGGGTGTGAGAGGGGGTTTACGTAACCCCTGGCGCGTTGCTGCAAAGACGCGTCTGGCTCTGGCGGCAATATGAGTGAGTGATGGGCGACAGAGTCCAGTCAACCGACACCGGCCATAAAGTCATTCATCCTCCCTTGCAAACCCAGGATCAAGCTCTCGCTACAAGTGAACAGATCACGCTCAAGGAGAGCTTTTGTGACGCCAAAAGGACCCCTCGGATCGACTTCTTCCTGGACACCGCTGTAAGGCATCGTCACACCCATCCGCATGCGTCCAACTACCACCTGCGGCCGCTAGCAGCTCCAGCTCCCGCAATGCCGCCGACCGTGCCTCCGTTCGCCGACTCGACGCACGCTACACTCTCCCTGCTCAAGCCAGACACCACTATTCCCCCCCGCACACACATCACGGTCATCGTCGGCGGCATAGGCGGTCTGCCCACCAACAACACAACGGCCACGTTCCGTGCTCTATTGCACTGCGAGGTTCCAAACGATGGACAGGTGATCAACGACTATGTTCTGCCCAAAGATGCAGGGACGACCACCTGCAGCTTCAAAATCCAGTTCGGGTACTCTGCAGAACAGGCGATGAGGGTGGACGACGCGTTCGGCCAGGTGGAAATCGCCCGAGAAGCTCTTGCGGGTCTCATCAAGACAAAGGAGCCTCTCACGGTGGACATTGGCGGCGCGAGAGTCTTGTCATTCAGCAGACCAGAACGGACCTGGACAGCAGAGCTAGATGCCTTTGGGCAGAGGTCGTTTGCGCTCGGTGATGGGCAGCCACGGCAGCTGCTGCCGGGTGAGCACTTCGCCTATGTGCTCGGCGATCCGCTGATGCCAGCGATGGACAGTTCGCCTGTCTGGTGGCCTACGCCTGCACCATCTACCCCGCCTGCCTCTGAATTTGTCCCCTCGCCCGACTCGAGCCGTGATGCCGAGCCGTCGGAGACGCATCGCGCCAGCACCCGCCTGCGACCCATCACCACCCTCCCCGTTCCACATCCGCCTCCCGCCCAACCGAAGAACAAGTCTTCGGTTCCCAAAGTCCTCGTCTCACTACCACAGCATTCCTCGACAAGCGCACAAAAGCGAGCCACTTCACCGCTCAAGCAGGTCTCGTCGGCGAAACGGCTGCGAAACAGCAAAGGCCGAGATAGCTCGGACATAGGCCCCGATGCGCCCTTTCCGCCGCATAATGGCTTCGTCGAAATTCAACTGGCACAGCCCCCTGAGCTGACAGGCGATCTGCCGGACATTCCAGGCGAGACGGGCTTGATCGTCGTCCAAGATAAGAGTCGCAAGATCTCGGCGCCGAAGAAGAGAATACAGCTCGACGCGCAGCCCGCGGGCGGCATAATACACCACGACGACGACGACGTTTTCGGCATACACGAGGATACGCGAAGCGAACATCTGGATGGTTTTTTGTCGCCTGCCGCGCCGAAAGGGCCACCCGACCCCTCGGACGACCAATCAGGCCACGGCACCGCCTTCACCGTCGATATCGCCTGTACCGCTGACCTTCGAAACGCCTCGAGAACCACTCTGCACGATGGTGAAGCACTTGCAACGAACGCAAGTTTGAAAGATCCGGCGGGCGAGAACAGACCTCTGTCTCGCACCAGCACAGAAGGGAGCGATGCCTTTCGATTCGTCACGGGCCGAAGGCAAAAAGAGATCGAATCGCAACGCCAAATTATCGGGGCTACGCAGGTTCAGGCGTCGCGACGGGACCATGAACCGCACACGCCGCCACCGAATCACACAGTGGTCCTGCCGAAGAGAACAGACGAGGCAGTTGTTGGTCCTTCCGCATCCGCTTCATCTCGGACTAGGATCGATAGATTTGACAGAACCCGCAAAGAGCAGCAGCGGCTCGAGGCGGAGGCCAAGGTCACGGAGCTGCGGGAGATGGAACGGGAACGCACTGCCCAACAAAGCGCGAGCGCCTTTGGTCTGCCTGTGCACCTCAACGTAAGTGTTGAAACCGCAGCTGTGGTTAATCAGCAGGGCATCACCTACACGCCGCTGGCGAAGTTGAAAAATGGGGAGAAGAGAAACATCATGGGCGTTGTGCTCGAGCCGCCCAGCGCGGTAAAGCAGGTCGGAGGTTTGTGCAGGCCCATCATGGGAGATAACAAGGTCGCTGATAGGCAGGCGGAGACTGGGTGGTCACTGTTGTGCTTGTCGATCCCACGAGTCCGGGGCACGAGCGCAAACTCGAAGGCACGCCAGTGACAATGTTCCGGGCCGAGGACGCGCAATTACCGGTCGTGTATCCCGGGATGGTCATGGCCCTTTGCAACATCAAGGTCAGTGGTCAAGAGTCTGCTGGGACCGGGCGCTGATCCTAGGCCCAATTCTTCAAGGAAAAGATCAAGGGCAACTTGTACAAGCCGACGAAGCGCGAGACGAACAGCTGGGCGCATATGAAGAAGAACGGCACGACGATGACCTCGTCGTCCGATGTGGCTTTGAGCGAGGACGAGCTGGAACATATGCGCAAACTGCGGGACTGGTGGGTCGCCAAATCGGGGTCGGGCGCGGACCCGTCAGATGCTGGTGAGGCTCGGACGCCAACAGCGGGTGGGGGCGAGGGCAAGACGAAGGCCTTGGGCTCGCTGGTCGCTGGTGACTTTGCGAATATCACGGTCAGGGTGAGCCCACCCAAGCGAGACCAAGGGTACCGCTGACGAGTAGATACTGTACGCTTGCACCAATACCAAAGGACCGGGGCTTGAGCTGTACGTCACGGACGGGACGGTCAATCCTTTACCCACCCGCAACTTTCGAGAACTGCAAAACGGGACGCCGCCCTCGGCGATCTGGACCATCTCAATTTTCGATAAGCTAGATAACGAGAACGCTCAGCATCTTCAGGACGACGCCTTTGTGGTGCTGAGGAATGTACGGGCCAAGGCGCACTCCCAGACGGGGGAGCTGGAGATGCTGTGGTCGGAGCGTTTGGCGGAGTGGCAGGTGGAGAAGGGCTGGAAGCCTAAGCCGGTGACGCCGGTGCCGAGGAACGACTATCGGGCGACGCAGATCAACCAGTGAGCTTGGCTACGCCGGGCACGGCAGCTTGAGACGATGAGGCTGACTGTAGGCGGATCAACCAGCTCAAGAAGCAATGGGCGGAGAACCCCGCGGCGTTTGATAATATGCCGATCCTGCCCCGGTCAAACGATGGCAATCACCTCGAGCACGGTCAAACTGTTCCCGCTCCGCGGCTTTCGGACCACCTCGCCACGCATGTGGGTACGGTCCACACCGATCCGGTCCGCAATCGCATCAGCACGCTTGCCGAGGTCAAGGCGAGCAAGCAGGCGCCCAACAAGTGGCGGTTCCATGCCAGAGTCATGGAACTGCGGCCGAGGCAGTCTGGGCGTGGGGAGAACAACTATGTGGTATGGTACTGCGCGCGCTGTGACAGGAGGTGCGCTGTGTTCCGATTTGATTCCAGTCGTGGTCCGACCGCGATGCTGACACCAGATTCGACCCTCCCGCATGTCAGGCCTGTACGGATGCAGGGCTACAGCACGCCGAGCTGCGGTACTGGATCTGGGCGGAACTGGAAAATCAAGGCGAGACGATGTCGATTATCATCGCAAACGAAGCTGCCGCGGAGTTTTTGCCCCCCTTGCCACCGCTTGTGGCGTCTACAAATCCAAACGACAAGAAGCAGATGGACACGAGAGTCAGGGAGGCGAACCGGGCCGTGGAGGATATGTTGCTTGGCGCCAAGATGGATGGCCAATGGTCGAAGCCCATCATTGATTGGTCGGTGGAGACAGTGGAGCAGGAGATATTTCATGCCGGAGGCTGGAGAAGGGTGGTCAAGCATCTGGCCATAGGCATGAAGAGTAAATGAGGGACGGTACTGTGCATGCGATACGCTGCGGCGGGGAATATGCATTATGACAGTGATGATAATGAAAGCATGCACAAACAGCAGTAGTACGACCACGGATGCGGTGACACGCCAGGGTGATGAGCACCGCAGTGAATGAGCCCCCCAGCGGACCATCAGACGGGATCACCAGCGTCCAAGGATGCTCGGGAAGCTCCTCGGTCGCTTGATACCCGCCATCCCAGCCGCTCCGTGCCCCGGTCCTCCCCGCTCACTCGCCATCGGTGGATCCATGGCGACCATGACGAAATTGCCACCGGATTTGCCACTCACGGTGCTACCTTTGCCACTCGCGCTATCAAGGGTCGTCGGGCCCGAGAAATGCGAGATTTCTAGTATGGGCACATCAAGGTTGATTGGGTTCGTATCGGCCGAGCGTGGTGTAGCGGTAGTTGCGGGGCGGAAGGAGTGAGGTGAACGGACAGAGCAGGGTACATTGGAAGTCCCCGGCCCGCATTCTGTTGTTATCGCCTGGGTGTCGACGGCGGCCCGTGTGTCGGGGTGCCTTGTCACGAGGAAGCTGGCTGTTCCGGGCGATCGATGTGGCCGCGCCGGCTGGGTGGCGTAGGCCGGCATCTTCCGCGCTGCATCCTCGCCCTTCGTCGGCACTACGGCCCGCTGCTGCACGAGGCCGCCGCCCACTCTCTTGGGATGCAGGCCCACGAACAGGTTCTTGAGTCGGTCCGACAAGCGCCGCCTATGTCCTCTAGTCGACGCGCGGGATAAGGGTCCAAACACACCCTGGGACGATACCTCGGAACGAGGGCCAGCAACGAACAGCGGTTCGGGCGGGCTCGTCTCGGTTTCGTAGTTGTTCGCCCAGTCGCGTGTGTGGATGTGGACCGCGTGCGGATGAGTCAGACGATAAGCCGCCAGAGGTGCGGATCGGACAAAGGCGGAGTGGCGGGGGAGAGGTCGTCGAGTTTGGGTGGAGGAAAGGCCAATAGGGTCGGTGAGGATGCGCAAATGGGGACGAGGTGGCCGCTCGATTGAGCGGGCCGGTGAGGGAAAGGCGATTGGGAGGCCGGGGCGCCCTGCGCCAGTGAGCGCCGGGTGACTGGACCGCGGAGAGGGTTCGGGTATCGTCTCCATTGGCTCGGCTGTACAGTGCTGACGAGGCGATATGTCGGCACCCGCGCAGCGGGATGCGGTAAGTGTGCGGCGAGGGATCAGTGGGATCGTCAGTAGGTCACGTCCAGTGTATGCGAGGTGAGTGTCCGGGCGGAATAGTTGCTTGTTATACAGGGCACTGGTGGCAAGAGCGTGACATCTCGGTTATATATCGTGATAGCCGTAGGATACGGGACTATGCCACACGACGCCATTGCTGTGGAGGTGCATTCCGCCGGTGCCACCTTTCATTCGCCCCTACGCGCTCGCACTCTGAGGTGTGTCGGCCAGGCTGCCGCCACTGCCACACAGCCTCATGCACGTTTGGCGCGTTTGATGTCGGTGTAAGCGTTTCAGGTTCAGCGAGCAGCGGCGAAAGGACGGCCCAGGGTCGACCTCGGGTGGCCCTCGCACTGACTTCCGGCAGCTGTCGCAGCCGGGACAGGTGATTGACCTCCGCCGCTCGACCATGTCTCATCGCGCCCACTCGGGTCGATGATCGGGACCAGTCTGCACCGACTGTGGGTCAAAGAGGGCAATGAACTGTCATCAGCGCTCCGGTCTGATCACGCGTAGACGGGCTTGGACTCACCTCTCTGCCTTGCTCGCCTACGCCCCCACCCTCTGACCCGCCCGCGGGTCCGGCGAACATGTCTCCCTCGGCATATATCCCGGTCAGGCTCCAGCCCTGTATGCGCCGGATCAGCGAGCACAGCAGCGTGCAGGTGCTCTTTCCACTGTCGTCATGAATCAGCAGAGGGTGGTTGCGCGTGTCGACAATGATGCCCAGCGCGTCTTTGACCGTCTTCATCCCGTCGTCCTCAAACAGGTCCTGCCGGTCAGCGACTGCCTGATACTTGGCCGAAATCGACAACATACGACCTGCTCGGAGAGGTCGAAGCGATGCAGCGTGACGCCCTCGTCCTGAATGAACATGAGCGAGTCTTGTCGGTACTCGTCCGTGCCTTCAAGGTACCTGCCATGAGCCTCTCTCACCGCGCGCAACCAGGCGCACGTCCGGCTCACATGACGCTTCGCAGGTTCAACGTGCGCAGGAAACCAAAGTTCTTCTTGTTTGGGTGGCCGGACCGGTATACGCCGGGCGCGACCAGCGAGAAGTTGATGGGGGGGACGATGGGCGGCTCAGCGTGGAAGCCCGGCTGCGCCTCTGCCAGTCTGGCGCCGGACATGGCGCGTGGGTGGTCGTGGGGCAAGGTGAAGCAGCCAGAGACATCGTCAGACAAAGCGTGATGCGACGAGGCACACTCCGTGTGAGCAGGTTGTAATTGGCCACTACAGCCGCATTACAATTGGGTTTGTTATTGGAGCTCCCGAAGGATTATTCCCCGCTCTCCGACGGAAACTGGAGACGCGGGTGGACGCGACGCGTTTGATCTTTCGCTCGATATTACATTACGATCCACTCGTCGCGATGACCGACGCGGACACAGCAGACCTCGATGCGCAGATAGCAAAGCTGCAGGAGCAGAAACGGAGGAAGGTGGAGCAGGCAGAAAGGGCCGAGCGGGAGAGGCAGAGGGCCGCGGAGCAGATCCTGGTCGGATCGACGCCGACGAAGAAGCGGCCGCGGGGTGAGTCTGATCCGGCATCCAAGTGTGATCGTCTGGCGCGGACTGACACCGTCAGCCGACGAGGTCGAGGCCGCGATACAGCTCCCTTCTCGACCTGCCCAACCCAAATTCACGGCTGCATCCCGTGCACCTACAACAAAGCAAGCGCTCCCAAGTATCCCACCGCAGCCCACAAAATCCGCTATGTCCGCATCCCTCGCCGCTCTGCGCAGAAGCACGTCGACAAGCAACGAGGTCAAGCCTGAGATTGCACGCTCGACGTCATTCTCTGTTCGTCCGAAGGCGCCAAAACCACGCCCCACTCGACCGGCTCCCGCCGGTCCGTCGCGGCACAGCAGCGAAGAGCTCGAGGTGGATGAGCCTGGACCGCAGCGGGATGCCGACGATCTCACCATACTTGAGAACCTAGACCCCGGGCCAAAGGAGCATGGAATCGATCCTGAGGGAGGAGAGGAATGGCTGCACCTGGAACCCAACTCGAAGATCCGTCTGCTGTGAGTCAGGCAAATGAAAGGCAAGCCACCGCTAAGACGCAGAAAACGGGTCCTGCCGCATGCGGAGCTGCAAGACCACCTGGCGGGGCGATATTACCTCCCTCCTTCCCTGCTGTACTCGGTCATACGGCTTTCGAGGGATGGCGCGACGTACGACGTGCCCGTGTCGGGCGACTGGGTGACCATCGCGGTTGTGGCGGAACGGAACCAGGTCAAAGTGTCCGGCGCCAAGGAGGCTCTATCGGACGACGACGGCGGAGGCGTGTCGGATGAGGAGAAAGTCAAACAGGGAGACCAGGCTTTGTCCAAGGAAGCGAGGGCCCGGGCGAAATGGATCAAACGCCGTGGACCGAGAAAGTATATCAACCTCAAGCTTTGTGCTTTGCCGCCAAAGAACAAGTCGATGGGCAGCGGGGCAGTGAGCGGCGATGCGCTCTTGCAGCTCCTGCTGTTTGAATCAGACGCGAAGATCCACCAGGAGGGGCGCGGCGCGCAGGAGGGGGAGATGGTCACGCGATATAAGGGGG
>JAHXHD010000418.1:0-11327 GCA_019857685.1 Papiliotrema terrestris | reverse complement strand
TCCTCCTACTCCGCCAATCCCACATCCTTCAACACGTTCCCCACATCGCTGCCCATCGTGCCCGCCTGCCGCTTCACCCGCTCCTCAAGCGACCGCATCCACGCTACGAGGAGCACACCGTCCGTCAACAGCCGCCCAGAATGGATGATCCGGAGCGACTTGTCCCGTGCCGCCTTGCGGAACAGCCGTATCTGCCGTCAGTTCTCGCTCTGACGGGCGATGGCGAGACTCGCTTGGTCCTTGACGGAACCGATGGACTCGCCATCCTCAACCCAGATGTCCAGATTGCCCTCGGACGTGCCGTCCTCCTCCCCGCTGAAGATGATCGTCACTGCCCGCCCGGTCCTTCGTGCGGTCTTCGACGTGTGTCTGACGGGAGATTCCGGCCCATCTTCGTCTTCTGGTGATTGCACTAGACCTGGGAAGAGGAGCGAGGGCCGATGTTCGCTGCTTGCGCGTTGCTTTCCCTTCGCTTTATCTGATAGAGCCGTCCGAGGCGAACGATCACCGAAAGCACCGGAGCGGGAGGGAACACGATGAGGCTGCGAAGTCCGGCTGGGCTCTGTTGCCGTAGGCGGCGTCTGGCCACTGGCTGCGGATACTGAGTTGGTCGAGAGTCGGCGCGATGGGGAAGCATGGGGAGGACCCTGCGCGGTGGTGGCTAAGGATATGCGACCTTCCTCTGCATCACGGAATAGCGCATCCGGGGCCGCAGAGAAATGGGCTGACTCTGCTGGCGACATCGCGAAGTTGGTACTTTTGCGTATATAGGAGACAGTACGGGGATGATGTGGGTGGATGAGTGTTGGAAGCCGCTCGGTTGGACCCGGTTCAGTGAACAGTGGGGACTCCGCATCTCGTTACAGATGCGGCGTGGGTCGATACATAACCGCCCGCAGGCATGCAAATTGAGACGAGCGCAGTCGCTCCAGATTCACATGCAGCCCCGAGATACGTGACTTAGATTACATATGCAGCTGCACCAGTTGCATGGTTCGATTGCAACACGTAGCTGAGCGCGAAGCGCGCCGGCACGCCCGGAGTGGCAGTGATGGCGTTAAGACAGCGCCAGGCGCAAAATTCTCCTGTCCTCTCGACTTCGGCACTTCCAGTGAGTATTTCGCCAAAGCGATCTCCCGGAGGCTGCTGTACTAACACCGACCTCTTCGACATCCACCCCTGTCAGAAAGCCCCGCATACCGCCTTCCTCCTAGTCTCCACCTGCGGACCCCCTCTTTCCGAAAGCCTCCCTTTTGCTGTCAGATCCCGGACGAGCAATGGCGCAGTCTGCAGAGAGGAGCTGCGGGTGTCTCACACGTGAAACAGGAAGGATGTAAGGGAGGGCAGGGTGAGGTGTGAGCGGGGTTGCTTGAGGGCGTCCCTCCAGACGCTCGCGAAAGATTCCGACAACGACTCAGGTTTCTCCGGCACAACCCTCTAGCCAAGGGACACATCAGTGAACACCGCCAAGGGCCGCACGCGGGTGCATGGCTTGGCGGACTTAATCTCCGTATATGGTACGCTTCGACCCAAGGCGATACCCGATGAGGAGGTCGTGTGCACAGATACGGCGCCCACGAGATCGTACATCCCGGTGAAGCGAGGACGGGTCAGGAAATCGGATGTTGCTCGCGAGTCTCGAACAGGGGTTCCGGATAGCGCGGCAGAACGAGTCCAAGACTGTGGGTGCATTGTGTCATGCGGACTGCATGGCTGTGGACGGGAGCACAGTGACATTGGGCGACCGACGCTGGCCATGGGAACCAGGCGGGACCTTGCAATCATCCTCGTGGCCGCTTCATCTTCGGGTTTAGCCGAAATGCTCAAACGCGATAAGAGCACCGAGATGCGGAGCAGCAGTTCTCGTTGTGCCTGCTCGCGCGAAACCACCTGACAACAACTTCGCGCGACCGAGATGACTTATTGACCTGCTGAAGATCGAGTCTGACACGCGCGAGTGCCGAAATGTCCAGCTTTCCTCAGTCCTTCGAATCGACGATCTCCCATTGGCAAGCTACGGTATGTCGTCATAGGTCTGCAAGCTATCGCTGACCAGCAGAACCGGGGTCGTACAGCCCTATGGAACCACGACAGGCACGCAAAATTGCCCGCTCAGGCGGATATCGTGGTCGTCGGCGGTGGCATCACCGGTGGGTCGATCGATCCATAATCCGCCTGCGCTGTATGCCTCCATGTTGTGCTCATCCCAGGGGCATCGCTGGCATATCACCTTACTCGACAGGGAGCAGCCGGGGAAGGGAAGACAGTGATAGTGCTAGAAGCCAAGGATCTCGCTTCTGGAGCAAGTGAGCTCGGCACTGCCGGATCAATGGCTTACCTGTAGCCGGGCGCAACGGGGGGCACATCGCTCCGGCTTCGTTCACCGCGTTTCTGACCCTGGTAGGCGAGCTGTCCGAGGGCGGCTCCGGTCTCTCGGAAGAGGACGCACTGGATGTGCTGGAGAACGAGCAGGATACCCTTCGATGTGCTCAGCAGATTGTCAAGGACGAGGCGATAGACGCGGACCTGTGGGTCGGTTCCAAGCTTGAAGGTGAGCAAAGCCACCAGGCCCTCTGGCCACAAACGGTTGGTCATTGCCTAAATGCTACAGTCCAAGTCACACCAGAAGGAGTCCAAAGGGCACGTAAGGCATGGGCGGCGTATAATGAAGCCCGGCAGAGGTCGCCCAGATACCGACATGAGCCGTTGCGGTATGAGTTCATCGACGATCCCGTGGAAGCTCGCAAGGTAGGTTGAGACCATCGATGGGCGGCTGAGCACAGCTCTCTCGTGCCACAAACGCATTGGCAGTCGTTCGCATGCCAGCCGGATCTTGCCATCCACATCGTCTCGCTACGGCTCTCATGCGGAAAGCAATGGGCTCATCGACGTCACACTGCGAATTCTTCTCCTGGGCTCCAGCGCAAAGGGTCGAAAAAAGCTCGCAAGGGTGGACGGTCCCCGTGCAGGGACGTGGCTCGATCCAAGCGACCAAAGTGATACTGGCTACCAACGCGCACACCAAGTGGCTGTTACCCGAAGGCACCTTGGACATCTCCAAACAGTACGCCTGGAAGGCCACGATGGGCCGACTCAAAAGCGCTGACTGATACCAGTATCACTCCCTTCCGAGGACACGCCGCGCTGGTCGTACCGCCCACTTCGGCTTCTGGGCAGGCTGCTTTCGAGACGACGTACTCCCTGGAGCAAGGCCCATACATGATGACCACTCCCCACTCTGGTCTGGTGCTGGGGTGTTATAATGTAACGGCCCTGGCCGCAGGTATAGCGCGGAGAAACGAGATATGGGGGGTGACTGATGATTCGGTCGTGTTGCCTGCATTCCGTCATTGTGAGCTCCGTCACTCCCATGCCACACGGCGGCTAGCGTCGCTAATACAACCCCAGGGCTGGAGAACTACTGCGACAGGACCTTTCGTCACTGGAGTCCTGCGAAGACGGGTGAAGGCATTAGTCGGGTATGGTCAGGTGCGTGATGATCGCGTAAAGTTCGATAATGGATCCTGAGGGGCTAGGGATCATGGGCGCCTCCCGAGATCTTCTGCCCCTTGTCGGAGAGATTCCCGGCTCGGAAGGACTATACGCTGCGGTAGCCTTCAACGGTATATTCGTCCCCCGAACCCTCTGCGCCAAGCTGAGATCTGCAGGCCACGGTATGGCGAGAATCCTGACGGCTACAAGAGGTCTAGCATTCCAGATGAAGCATGGTAACTGGGACGACAGATTGCCAAGAGTCTTCGCTATCACAGAGGAGAGACTGCGCAGGGCACAGCAGCACGTTCCAGACTTATTGCGCCCCGAAGACATCGCGGATGGGACCGGGGGCATCGGCGAGCTGCTCAAGGCAAGGCTGTAGCGTTGTCGCCCAGAGGTATTGGGAGTCCATATGCAGCCCATATTGCATGAAATTCATACCTCCATGAAGATGGTCACACGATTGTCATTCCCCCATTTACGTGGCAGCGCGCTCTGAGCCTTACCACGCGGCGCCCCGCCTTGAAGATCCGGCGCCCTCTCACATGGGGACCACAGTGAGCAAGGATCCTTGTCGTGTTACCTTCCACGCATGAGATCTGGGGAGCGGTGGAGGTGTGTGCGGTGCGATTGAGACATAGACCGCCAGAGCTCGCCTGATGAATGTGGCACAAGCGACAGTGCCTTCGGCTGAGCCGTTGCGTTGTCTTCTCGCCTTCTCGGATCGGCGCCACCACCTGCCTCATTTGTATCTCCCCCTCCCTTCACAACAACCTCGTAGAAACGATCACTATAGACTCGCATGAAATGGCGGCTGTCCAACAAGAGCTAAAACGGTCTCGCCACCGGTCTCAAACTGTCTACTTTACATCTGCCCACCACGAGTCACCGCACCTTGACATGGATATCTCACTGGACATGGAACCCGAGCACACCGATCCTACTTCCTCATCCGGAGCTCCCCTCACTCTGGTGTTTCGGAAGCGTGCACGGACCCCTGATGATACGGACAGCAACTCAAGCAAGCGTCGCCCTCCAGCCGACCACAACCAGCAGTCCATTGACGCTGAAGCCACGGACGATACAGGCGGAGAATCCATGGAAGAATCAGAAGAAGATGAGGATCCCTCTACTCCGGAAGCCCCTACAGAGGTCCTCATGGAAGAGGCCAAATGCGTCCTGCAACGACGCGGACGGGGCGGCCCACTCCGGACCGATGGGGCCCACTCGGGCTTTGAATGGTCGTGGGAGGACAGCAAAGACCGTCCCTGGACCCTGAACTTGTGCATACCCGCTTCGTACCACTGGATTCATCGATCAACAAGGAGATCTTCTGAGGGACAGCTCAGTCCAGAGCACGCCATTGACCTGCTTGCTACTGTCCTGGAGAGCCTGCAGATCGGCAAGTGTCGCTCGGGGCACTTCGATACCATAAATGGCAACCAACAACCTCCTTTCCCGCACGAGGCTTCGCAGTTCATGAAACAGACAGCGGACGCATGGTATGCTTCGCATGCTAATCCAGACCTGAGCTGCAATGCAGAATACCTTGCCAGCCGCCGCAAGCGGCTTCAGGAGGGCTTCGAGTTGGTCGGAGTCTTGCCACAGTTCTCTTTCAAGGTTGATACAGGGTCCACCGGCATCTACTTCAACAGGTTCCGCGCCCTCAACGCGCCTGTTCACGAAGCAAGGACGCGTCTTCCCGCTGCGAGGGAGACAGCATGGGTCGAATTGCCCACCGCGATCACGACTGGACACCCTTGCCAGATATCGCTGTCCCCCACCTCGGACGTCGTGTTCCACTATGATCCGAAGGAAGGACTGGTGAGCCTCGACTTCGAGCTACTTCTCGAACTCTGTGCCGGAACAACGAGAACACTGCCAAAGGATGATGATCGCCTGAACGAGTATGGCGATGCGCTGCACCGGCGATTCAACCAGGACGGTGACGTGAGGCTTGTCAAAGCCTTGCGGCGAATGCAACGCGAGGGCGCCGATTTCCCGACTTCGACGGCTGACCGCGACGCGAGAAATTACCTCCAGTCCGTAGCGCTGGAGACCGCTCGTGAGGTGTTCGACCGACAGCGCCCCCTAATGAACGACTGCTCGCAGATGCTCGGCTACCCAAAGCAGAGGACCAGGGTGTCGGTGGTCAGCAAGCATTTGCGTACAAGGCCAATGGGCGACGCCGAAGTCATGGACGAAGCTTTGATTTGCCTTGACGAGCTCGTCAACGAGGACACCTACGGCGTTCAAGCACCCGCGGTGATTGATTCGACTCTGACAGCCCTGGCCCAACTGGGCTCCATCCCTCGCCACGGTGCGACTAACGCACGCTGGAGCACCTTACTGCGGAAGTCTGTCGAGACGTTTGACAGGGGCTTCGGGGAATATTATCGTCGTCCCCATGATTCTTCGACTCCTGTGGCCATGCCCGAGGGCGAGACAGATCCTCGTTGCAGAGCGACCGCCAAAGTGATCTCAACGATCGTGCCCCCCCGATCACGGCAACGTTCACCATCTCCAGATGGTTCGTTGGTGAGCCACTGCATCGAGGTGCAAGCATACCTTCGACCCAAGCACAGCACCGATGAGGACTTCTCCGACCAGGCGGGCTTGCAGACGTACATACCGATCGGGCGCACCAGGCTTGTGGAGGAGGGAATGGCCGATTCTGGCAGGGTTTCCTCAGCAGAAGCGTTCGCCTCAATACCAGACAAGCAAGAGCTGCGACGGCGCTACGAGGAGCTCCGAGCCAGCTTGCGAGAATGATGTGAAGCCGCTGGGTGTGGGACGCAGAGGATGTCTCCCAAAACCCCTCCTCTGGACGAGTACTATTGAACAGATTGAACCCTTCTGTGCATGAAAGACGATGTGATACACGAATTGCACGGGGTCCTCGCGTCTGTTATGTCCCACACTTTGGACGGCATCAGCGCAAAGAATACTGCACAATATCCAGGCCGCAACGGCGGAGCAGTCGCACGGTCAATCGTTTAGAACCGACCATTCTCGCTCCAGTCTCCCATCCACCGATATACGCGAACGACCATGAGCTCGGATCACACAGACAGCCTGTTTTGCGGTGCCCTACCCAGCTCATCAGCGGCGGCGGGGTCTGACCCGACCAAGCGCCATCGGCTGCCAGTGATGCCTAAGCGGGACGAGGGAATCCATGATGGGGAGGTTCTGGACCCGGCATTGATCCAACTACACACCAGGCTTTAGAATGTGAGGCCGAGCTCAACCTCGGTGAAGTATGGGTGGGAACGCCGTGCTTAACCAAAATCGTCCACCTGCAACCAGAGGCAGCTTCGGCCGCGGAGTGGCAACGACACCGCCAAGTCGATCATGACCTGCTTGTCCTCGGCCCCCGGCAAGTCAGTACCACCCGGTTCGAGCACGGCTGACGCGGGCCCGATGAGGCGCAGAGATCTCAGCACGTATATCAAAGTCGAGTCGATCTCATTCCTTTGGAGCAGGTTCCTCCATCACGTCGATACTACCACACAGACGGTAGCAAAAGGCAGTCTGAACTATACCTGGGCGTATAGGCCGGCATTCGAGAGCGAACGCCGGAGACAGAGGACAAGGACGCTGGCGGGGCACATGGCGAAGTCTCAGCCAGGAGCGTCAGCGTCTTGTACTCTTGGGTCTCGATCATGCTTTCGACCACACTGCCTTGCAGAACGCATGGTGGGCGCGAAATAGATTTGAGGAGCTCCATTCGCTTCAAGGACGTGACACGAGGGAAGGTGCCATGCGACCGGGATTGCTGACCTCTACATGTGTATATCTTTTCCTTAACAGTCAGTCTTTCAACTTCATGTACGGGTCTGGCTTTTGCCTGGCTGTCGCGTTCGCTGCCGAACGGCGCGCACTCGAAGACACCACCAGTGCGACGCTAGGAAGTGTCCGTGATCCCTTGGTCCTCGGGTCAAGGTGTGCGCCAGTTCCTTGGCCCGATGGCACATGCTACACGAAACATCAGCTTCACGCCGCATGCAGACCTCTCTCGGACCAGCGGACAGGGGACGCGAGGTTTGATCGTGATTATCCAGCATGTCATCCATATCTATGCCCTGTCTGCTTGCTAGGGCCACCTCATGTCGTCTCGATCTAAGCCGTGATCGCAAACTTGGCCGCAGCATCATCGAAAGCCTTCGACTTCTCCGCCAGATCGACCGCGTACGGATGTGTTGGCGCCGCCGCCTGCAATTTGCTGTCGTCAGCTCATCATCACAATCCCTCGAGCCACGCTGTACAGCAGGCGCTGATGCTCACTCGGCGAAGCCGTCCAGTCTCAGCGAAGCGGCGACAGCGAGCACATCCCCCTCCCTGTCCCCGCCTTCTCGTTGCAGCGCCTCATTGATGTCCGCCTTGGCCTCGTCCACGTGTCCCAGCAAGAGGTGCGACGCCGCATGCGAAGCGAGCACGGGCGGGGTTCGTCCCGATGGCAGCTGGTACAGCTCCTCGTAGTAGTAGTACGACTGGTGCAGCGGTCGGGCTCCCTACGTATCAGCCATCGTCGTGCCATGTGGGACTGGGCGCACCGTCTTGAGTCCGATCCAGGCCTCCATGGCCTGCACCAGCGCCGAGTCGTTCCCGACTCGCTTCGCTTGGTTGTACGTCGATTGCGCGAGGTCTCGCCTGTCCAGGCTGAGCAGGAGCTGCACGAGCAGCGCCATGCTGCGGTCAGCTCTACGTGTCCCATGTCCGCGTTAATCACGTCGCCAGAGCCAATCGACCACTCACCACTCCAGGTCCTCCTTTGCCCGCCCCTCCGTCAAGGTCGCAACGGCCTCCTCGTTCTCCCCCTCCAGGATGAACACCGTCCCCGCAATGACCCTCACGACGCCCTCGGTGCTCTCCTCCCCATCATCCGCCTCGCCCTCGTTGCTCTCCACCTCGATCACAAGGTCGCGGACCTCGTCGACCCGCGCGGCCTTGTCGTCGCCGGACAGGTAGTTTGAGAGGGCCACGATGGCCTTGGCAGCGGGATCGTCATATGACGACAGCGCGTCCTTGGCGGCGGAGGTGTTGGGCGGGGAGAGAGCGAGGTGCGATCGAGCGGCGTACAGAGCCGAGGGGAGGCCGAGGGAAGATGAGGAAGTCTCGGCGATGCAAGCTGTAACGTGAGCTCCATGGAGAGTACAGGCTGTCTTGGGCCGGTGGGGATGGAAGTTACCTTTGTATGACGCTGCAGATCAGCAGATGTTCAAGCTGTATGCGTCCGCTGCTCACCTTGGTAGAACAGCTGCTTGATGTGGTACAACGGGTCGGCGTCCATATTGATTGCGACTCTGACGGGGTTGGGCTATGGTGTATGGGAAGGCCCAGGATGAGCTCAACAACCGGACGTGCTCGACGTGTCGCGATGACGGCGGAGATCGCCGTTCACTCCACCGTCTGGCTGTGTGCTGTATGTAAAGTATGCATGGACGCGACCGATGGACTGCTATGCACGAGTCTAAGATACATATGCAACATAAGAGATGGCACGATCGATCCTCAACTCAAAGGCTTCCTCCTCCCACACTTGTCTCGGAGAGACAGACTTCGGGCCCGCTTAGAAGAAGATCGGCTTGGGACACGGCTCCTCCCCGTCTTTCAGGCTGAACAACCGACTGTCAATATGCAGCTTCTCCTCCTATGATGTTAGCGAGGAACTAAACCTCTGTCACCGATTGAGCGCACCTCTGTAAGCGGACCGCAAACCTCTGGATGGCAAGGATGATACCTCCCATTGACGCGAGTGTACGCCGTCTCGTACAAGTGCTGCAGACGGGCGGCCAAGCGAGGATGTGACGGGGCGCAGACTGGGGGTTAGGTCAAGCACAATCCTGTGCCGCCGAGCTCACTATCCGTGACCTGCTTTGCCCAGATGAAGTACGCCTGGATCCGACGAACACCCCATCCCACGGGCGGACTCCGCCGTATACTCTCCAGGTTGTGCAGCTTGCTAGCGGTCAGCTGCCATCGTCGTTGATGAAGAGAGCCAGACCCACTCTGCGAGCTTGACCTGCTGTGCTTCTTTCGACTTGTACGGCGCCGTCCGTACCTGCTCTGCTTTCCGCTGTTGCCCCGATAACGTCGGATCATCAGTACATTCCTGCTGCGTCAGCTGTGTCCTTGCAGATGAAGGCCCCAGCGCACGTTGACTATACGGGCGACGTCATCTCCGAAGATCTCTGCGATTTCCTCTGCTTGTCAGCGGTGCTTCTTGAGAAGACCGAGCGATCACTGACCGATCGACGTGTGCGTGTCCTCGACCGTATCGTGCAACACCGCGGCCTGCAGTACCCGCACATCCGTGATCCCCGTAGCGGTCAAGAAGTTCGCAACGGCAATGGGGTGGTTGATACTACGATCAGCACTGCCCAAATTTGACTAGATCTCCACGTACTATGGCGTCTGGTCCAGGTCCTTCCGGCGCTGGCACGAGTGTTTCTACTGTCAGCCAAGAAAGTCCTGACCCCCTCGAACAGCCGGCGAAGCCAGGCTTACGCACCTGAGCAGCGAAATCGATCGTCCGTAACAGAACCGCCAGATCCCCCATCCCCCCACCCATCTCGACCACCACCCCTTCTCTCCCTCCGTTCCACAGCTCCTCGCGTAGCTCGCCCGATACAATCATCGATCCCGGGCGGGACCGCGGCGGGCTGGGCGTCGAAGCGTGCAGGGGCGTATGCACAGTCGGAGGCGTAGCAATCTCCGTGAGATCGATGGCTGACCCAGGGGTGTTGGACGGGAACGGGCGGGAGCGCGAGCGGGCCCCAAGGGTCGATGAGGAGGAGTGGGCGGTGTGGGAGTCGGAGGCGGAGGTGGAGCCGAGGGGGAGGGCGACGGGTGACATCGCGTGTACCGGTTTCGAGGGGAGATTGGATTCGGTATTCGGTCGATGGGAAGCGGAGAGGATGAGTCGAAGGAGCAAGAGGCAGTGGGCTATTAGGAATAAGGCTGTGAAGAATGTTTCCAGCCGAATGCAGCCCCTGCCGCGGTGACGTGCGAATACGTGGGAAGGTCGTGGACGAGTCGTAGACGGTATGTTGAAGCTGTGTCGGCGTCGCGCCACCTCGCTATATGGCTTGAACGGATGAACTTGGAATGGCCTTCTCTGTCGCGGACAAAGGATGCCTCTCTGTCTCAAGCGCGGACGAGTCGAAAGTCGCGTTTCAAGTCGGCTCCTCGGAGACCTCGGAGCCCTAAATGCGAACGGCCGTGCGGTCTAAGTCGACCTCGGCGCCGCGTGGATCAATACGGCTCGTGCTGCAGCAGACGACCGTGTACGCCGAACAGCTACTTTCTTTCGGATCGTGTGGGCGGTGATGAGAGTGACACAGTCGTCGTCGAAGTGAACGATAGGCTGAATAAGATGTGAAACCGAGATAAATCGTCCAGACAAGCGCCTCATGACGTCTCTTGAGTTTGCCACCCACCTCGCGCCCAATGACAGCGGCGCGGATTCACCCGGCGACGACAACACCACTCGACATGTACCTTGCAGCGAGTGTGAGCGGCAGCCAGCCAGCCATGCATGACAACCCAGATACGAGCAGCGCAAATGTCTATAATAGTGATCCTTCTTCTCCTTGCTTTGCCGTCGTCCTTCTTGACGTGATATCGTGATGTATCCTCGAAGACGCTCAGTAAGTCCTCTACTCCCGCCCCGTCTCTTGCAGGTCCGCACCCTCGACGATGCGGCCATGTCCGTCTCGCGCTTCTACCACCCATCCCTCGCCGCCGAGAAATCGACATACGACCTCCTCTCCCCCGCCTGTCTCCTCGCCCACTCATCCTGCTGCGCGTCGCTCGCATCCGCATCCGTGTTC
>JAHXHD010000415.1:0-23681 GCA_019857685.1 Papiliotrema terrestris | reverse complement strand
CACCCACGCCTTCACGCCCCAAACCCCCGCCCGGGCTTGGTGCCAACCGGTGGTCTTCGCCTAGGAACGGAGCTGCTTCGCTCGGGATTTTATTGCTCACTGTCGGGATTCGACAAATCCCCGGATCATCGTCGTGGACAGCAGAGAAAAAGGAAGGAGACGATCATCGTGTTTCACCACTTATTTTGCGACCCTCACTGCACACACAATACCTCGGGGATCGTCATCTGATTGAGCCGAAAGGCTAGACTTGAAGGTCTTCCCCTGCCCGTCGCTCCGACATCACCCACCCTCCTTTGACTTGCGCATCATCTCGCCGGTTGATCCAGCCCATTTGCCCCGAAAGCCTCCTCCTCGTGCAATATCGGCCTGCGACAGTCAATCTTCTTTGACCGCCGCCGTCACTGCTTCGAAGACCCCCAAGCTGCCCGCCCGGCAACTCACGGTCAGGCGGACGACAATTTTAGCACACCGATACGGGGTCAAGACGACATATAACGTCGATCTTTGGGCATCGCCCCAAGCCAGCGACGAACAAGAATCAAGCTGGATCGACGGGCACGTCTACCGGTGAAGCACGCGTGCACCGATCCGATCCAATCGGACGCAAAACAGAGTTCACGGACAGGACGGGCCAAACGACCGTCGACAGTCAAGGGACTGCCTTTGAACGCGCAGACGAGGCCCCATCGGAGCGCGGAAACACGTCGACGACGCTAACAAGGACGATCGTTCTGGTTCAGGGACAATCAGCGCAGAGAAAGGGGGGTGGGACAGATAATCATCAGTAACCGACGCATTCGATATTGCGGGGCGTGGTGTTTGAGCAGCGTGAGTGCGGTCGGTTCCTTCTTGTTGTGGTGTCCTTCGGGTTCGGGCATCCACAAGCTCCCACCCCACCACCCCGTTTGGGGATCTGTGTGCGTGCGTGTATCATGTCTGACCCGAACAGGAACGCAAAGCAAACGCTCCATCATCATCACCCACCAATCAACCCCGTTCCCCGCCGCCCCTCCATACTCCCCACACTCTGCTCCTCGCTCGACCACTTCGGCCAGCCGCGCCGTTGAGCTTTCGCACTCTCCGGCTGCTCTCTCGACTTTGACCGAGTTGACATCTCGACTGAAGGCGTAGCTGGACTGGATCGAGACGGTCGTGTGACGATACCGCCCGACCGACCGGGCACAGAGCGAGTTGAAACACCGGTAAGCATCTGTTCGATCAATCAACCTTCATCATCATTCTCGTCCACAACCATCATCATCATCATCATCATCATCATCATCATCAACCGCTTTTATTATGTCTCGCCCGAACGCACACTCCACTTCAAGGCACCACCATGCACGTCGGGTCGTCCTCCGCTCTGACAAACCATCTCATCTCCCACCTTCAATCAAACCTCTTTCCTCATCCTCCGCGTCTCGTTACATTCTTGACCGACCAGCCGACCAGGACTGTTCATTCCATTCCATATACCCCTGACAAAGGGTCAACGTGCTGACCGCATCTCTTTACCTCGGTCATTCTATATGATACACCTTCAAATCCAATCCTTGACGATACGTCCGATCTCCAGCCCTTGACGCTAGTTCGACGCGACCCTTACGTCGATCACCGGGTTCCGGCCAATACACACAACCGTTACTCCCCTTCGCCGGACCGACTCGGCACAGCTTTCCGCGTGCTTCTCGTGCGTTAACAATCGACTTGTAGTCGCCGTCTGACACGGGTCATACTCCGACGATCGGCTGGATAGAAACGCCGACGTCGACATACTCCTTCCACCTCATCCCTTCATCTCGATCCCCCATGTTCGCATCCGGGTACGCCTCATCATCCTACCTGCATCCCATTACCCCTCCGGCGCATTCGTTCTATGACGGCGTGTCCATCGTCAACCCGCAAAACGACTACGCCGGCCACGTCGTTGACATGCCCCCGCAATTCGACGACGAGCCCCTACAAGGGAGCTCATGCCACCTCTATCCCCCTCCGCTCTTCACTTCCGCATCATCGACATCAGCAGCGGACTTCTCAAATCTCGCTCCGCTTTCACTCCTCTCCATGCCGTCGCCTTTCGCCCCCTACGTCGCCCCGCCACCGCCACTCGAGCACGACTTCGCATATGGTGAGACGGCCACGCGATCGTCGCTGGACATCTCCACTCCCGCGCTGATGTCGGACGAGAGAGACGACGACTTTGTGCAGAGCCATGGCAAGATGGACATGGGCATGGCGGAGACGGGGACCGAGGCTGCGCAGGCGGGCATACACACGCCCCTGGCCACATATGCCGGTGAGCTTGTATTGTCGTGCTGCTGAGCCTGCGCTCACGTACAGCGCAAATGGCAGTCTGGCTGTGGCATGGCACACATGCACCGTCAACACCGTACCATGACCTCGCATCCCCACAAGCCCGCTCTGCGGCTCTCCTCAATTCGCCCAACCCCTTCGAGCTCTCACATCCCTTGTTACCCATCAACCCGCTCCAGGTCGCCCCGTCGGCCGAGTTTCAGACCTTTGTAAGCAACCTGCTCAAGGTCACGATGGTCTCGCATAGCGTCACACTGGTTGCGCTTCTTTATATCTATCGACTGAAGACCAACAACCGCTGCATTGTCGGGCAGCTTGGAAGCGAGATGAAGCCGTTTGTGGTCAGTCTGATACTGGGCAATAAGTATCTCGACGAGTGAGTGTCGGTGTTCTTCGTGTTGAGCGTCGCTGACGGCAGCAACACTTACACCAACGCCACTTGGGCCGAGCTCGCTGGTATTCCGCTCAAGGAGCTGAACGTGGGTGTACCTCTCTTGTGCTGGACGACATTCTGACGGCAGCGCATGGAGTCAGAGTTTCTCAAAGGCCTCGGATTCCGGCTCGGCGTCGAGAAGTCCGAGTACACACATTGGCGAAACCTGCTCGACGGGTTCATCTACTCCCGACAGCAAGCCGCCCACCATACTTCGCTCAGCCGACACCGACCGTCGTGGTCCCCGCAGCCCATGATCTACACGCCAACGAGTATGAGCATCCCTCAGCTCCCGGGACAGATGCAGAGTCGAGCTCGGTCCGCATCGCCCATCCCAGCCTTTTCCCCGACTGAATACCTTCCCATCAGGAGCTACAACTATGGCGAGCCGTCGCCCGTGCACCGCAAGCGCACAGCCGTGGATGCCTTCGCAACTGACGTGCCGACCTCGACGCAATATTACGAGCACATGCGCCTACCTGTTCGCAAAGCGCAGTTCGGGTCGATGGACGCCGGTACGGGATTCAACGTTCAGACTGAGACTTCGGCTTCTGGTTTGGCCAGATCGTCATCGCTTACTAGGCAACAACGCCAGATCGCAAGGTTGCCGGGAGAGGGCGGAAGGCGAGGCTCCCTGGGACACATCTACGGCGCGACGACACCTGCTGCGGAGTCCGAGGTGGATCTGCGACATGCGGCAGCGATGCAGTGGCAGAATGAGGAGCACGGCTATGCGTCTGCGCAGAACCATGTGCCGACGACGGCGTGGCCTGGACCAAGTGCCCTCATAACGACGTATGACGGGTCGGCGCAGCCCGCTACGGTCCCTCCCGAGGTGAGTCGTGCTATCCTTCAAGTTTACATCGCTGACAAGCAGCACCTTGTGTTCTACACGCTCGCTGCGGAGGCGCATCCCGGATACGACGGCGCGCCTCGAAAGGCCATTCTGCGCTATCAACACCCTGCAATCCCGCAAGCGGCTCTGCCAACCTCCTCGCAAGCCGCATACCCCTCCTACCCTGTTGACGACGCCATCACCTACGCCGACTCGTCGTACCCTCTTCCTTCGACTTACGGTTACGCCGTCCCGCAACCGGCCCAGTTCGCCAATGCTGGTCCGCCCGGATACGCATACGATGCCTCGGCGTCGATGTCGTCCTCGCGTCGCGCACCCACTGGTCTGGGCATCTCAGGGCTGAATGCTCAAGGCGCAAGCGGCGTCCAATGGAGCGACGGGTACACTATGGCGGATGGCCAGGCTGTCCAGCCCGCGAGCACGTGGAAGGCGAGAAGCCAGTGGAGCTCGCCTGCGATCGGGCGTGTTGATCCGAAAATCTGGCAGCAGGCCTGAGCAGACGATTCGCGTATGAGCAAAGAAGGCGTGAATACGAGACGCGAAACCCGACTACGAGACAAAGGGCGATCGACAAGCACGCCACGAACATATGTACTTTACCGGCTCACTCAAGTTCAGCGGCCGGAGCGGCGACGAGCAGTAGGGCGCCCTAGCGGGACGAGGCGACATTGATGGTGTGGACATGGAGCAAAAGAAATGCGGACGAGACCGACGACTATACATAGAGACGACATCCACTATTCCCGGCTCGCTCCTTGGCGAAAGAATCCGGCCAAGAGGACGACAGACACACGCATACGCAAGCAGTAAACCTTCACTTTCATCATGTACAGAAGCAGAGAGAGACACGCGTGATATTCTCGGCGGTCCCCACACCTTGTCATACATTAGGAACCAGTACGCAGCACCAAGTCGCATGTGGGCAGAACGCACTCATTTTGTATACACGTTTTGCAACATCGAATCCTCATGCCTGGATGAGGCACTTTGATGTGGTTTCTTGCTGCATGGCGTGTCGGGCGCCCCCTAAGACCTGATCCTAGCTGGGAGTAGGCTTGATCATCCACCGAGTGGATTGGACAGCCAGGCGCCTCTGTTGCAAGTGGACGACGGAAGGAACTCGGCCAGCGAGAGCGACGATCTGATCCGACCATTCTTGACCACCACCTCGTCTTGCTGTTGAACTCTTCCACCTGGTAAAGCAGCATCGCTATCTGCGCAGCTGAGTTACAAGCGCCGATGATACCGGGCTTACCCTCTACATGCAATATCTGACCTAGCAAGGGCTATCTTCTGGCATCCTTGGCGCCCTCACCCCCGACCGCACTCATATCCCAGCCTCTGATGGGCTGTCCGCTGCACCCGCAGAGCAGAGCAGCTCTTTCAGTTTGACAGCATCTCATTTTATACATTGTGTATTCACTTCTTCCCGGCCCCGCCCAGCCGTCCGAACAGGTTCCCGACCGCCCCGCTCGATCCGCCCTGCGACCGATAACTCTCCAAAAAGTTCTTCATCATCTCATACTCCCTCTTCCCGTCTTCATCCAGCCGTCCAACATCCTCGTCATCGTCATCATCATCCTCATCCACTCCGGCGTTCTTCAGGGCGGCCTTGAGCTCCCGGTCCATCGCCTCCAGCGTCTCGTCGTCCAGGTCGTCCAGGTCCTCGTCAAGCGGCACGCCAGGCAGTGGTGCAAAGTTGACCTTCTTCGCTGTCGATTCGGCCTGTGATGGGGATGGATTGACCGCGGAAGGGCCTTTGGCGCGAGCGAGCTCGGCATCCATGGCTGCCATGACCTTGTCGAAGGAGTCGAGCGCGGTGTTCGGCTGGCCGTCCGAGGTCACAGGAGGAGCCCGCGCATCTGTCGTTGCCGCTGATTTGGCGGGCGAGACGACTGGAACTGGCGCGATCTTCGCAGCAGATCCTTGTGGCAGCTGCTGCGCTGACTTGAGGCCACCTGGCAGGGTTGTCGACCCGCCGGCAGCAGTAGTCTTCCGTTCAGGCACGAAAGCTGGGATTAGACACTTCCACCGCTTGGGTCGTCCCTAGACTCACCACCCCGCTCTTTGCGCGACGAAACGATCTTGTCCCACATCTCCTCGTCGATCCCGAGCGCCTCCCTCGTGAACTTGATGAACTCCTCCTCTTCTTCGCCCATGTCCACATCCACATCCCCGTCGGGGGCTCCGTCAGACCCCGTGCCGACCACCATCGGCGCATCCTCCCCTTCCTCCACTTCGTCGTTGCCCCATACTTTCCGCCGCATCTGCTCGTCGAGATCGTCCCCCAACGCCAGCTTCTTCTTCCGCGACTGTTGCGCACTCGCTTCCGCGTCCTCATCGTCGCCAAGTTCTTCTATCGACGGGCCCATATCGCCCCAGCGCATCTCGGCGATCTTGCGCCCAAGCGTGCCTGGGGGCGGCAAGTCCGCCTCGTCCATCTCGTCGTCCGAGTCCGACTCGACTCCGTCAAAGTGCTGCTTCTCAAAGAGTGGCGGGCGGATCTTGGGCTTGGCCTCGCTTTCCACCTTTGGGGGCGCCTCTGCTGCTGGCTTCGCTGGAGGATGGCCGATGGTGATCACCTCAGTATCGGTCTGCTTTCGTCCCCAATCGGCCTCATCCAGCGGCGCCACGAGATTGCGCATCCTCTCCGCCTTGTCTTCCGGCGCAAGCTTGTCCCATTGCTCCGCCTCGACCTGGTCTTCCATCTCGTCATCATCATCATCATCATCGTCGTCGTTGTTGTCGTCGCCATCGTCATCATCGTCATCCGAGAGCTCACTGAGCATCAGCCAAGCACTTGACCAAACCCCGACGAAATGACGCACTCGATGAACCTCGCTCCCTCGATATCTCCTTGTCCGCCAATAAACTCCTCCACCTTCTTCGCCAGATCGCCCAGCGCCTTGCCATCCTCGTTCGCCAGCTGCACCTTCTCATCCGATTCCGCGCCTAACGTCTGGCCAGATGCACGCTGCATCATACCGTCCAGCTCATCTGGCGATACTTCCAGCCACGATTCGCTGTCCTCCGGTGCGTCCGCCGAGACCTGCAACGTCTTGACATCCGTCGTCGATGATGCCTCGAGAGCCTGGTCTACCAGGTACGCGAAGCTCGGGCGTTGAGCCGTTACACTGCCTGGTCAGCTTGCCACACGATGAATGCGAGCAACTCACTCTGCCGACCGAACGTCGTTCCAGCCTTTCGCAGCCACCTCTTCCCGCTTCTTCCACTGTTCGCTTCCTTCCAGCTCGGTACCGAAGAACCCCGCTCGTTTGAGATTGGCGATGAATGAGTCGTAGTCGACTCCGCCTTGTGCCTTACCACTTCCAGTCCCCTACCCGTCAGCTCTCATCTCGGCCAAAGATTGCCCAGCTCACCACTCCGCTGCGACCCTTCTTCCCTCCTTCTCTGTACATGATCTCGAAGCCCGTCGCGATCTTCACTCCAAGATCTCTCCATCTCCGCTCATCATCCAGCTGTTCTCCCTCGCGGACGTGCCACTCCGGCCCGAAGACCCTCGGCGGGTGGAAAACCTGTCCCTGGAGCTGGGCGTACGCCGCGCGAGTCATCAGCACCGATGACAGAACTGCTGGCGCAGGCGGAAAGTGGGTCATCCGTGATGCAGCCTGCGTGTCAGCGGGTTGGAAGATGAGCAGTCGCGTGCTGGGACGTACCCTGAGCTGCGCCGGATCGCGAACGTAGAAACCCTCGACCGCTTTCTGAATCAGATCCGGCTGGACCGACAGCGCTTTAGCTACCGACTCAGGTAACCACGCCTTCGTCCTATGCTGATGCGTCGTCATCGCGTCCGGGTAGCTACCGTCAGCTTGTATAAGACGAGGTGAGGATGGCTCACCATGCAATGCGGTCCCACACAGCGCTCTCCATAGCCTGCTCGGCCTGATACCTCCCTGTTCGGACCGCCGCGACACCGTCCTCCTCGCTGACATACGCTTCTGGGTCGAACCGCCTCTCCTCTGCATCTTCGTCCGGCACCCTCCTAGGCAGACCAGATGTCGATGAGCGTACGGACAGCGGCACCAAATGAAGATGTCCGTCCTTGAGCCATAACTTCCCGTCAGCTCGCTATGAACTCCAAGTACACAACAGCTGACTCACCCTGTTCTCGGCGTTCTCTGGAGAAACCCATGGCGGCAACTCGTTGGCCGCTTCAATGAGCAGGAACTCGCCGTCGGTATCGCGAATGCTGAGAATGAGCACTTTCACCACAGTCTCACGGCAGACGCTTCATCCAAACTCCTGGGCTCTGGCCTTCGCACCAGAGAGCCGCACATACCTGATGACGAGCTCCTTCCACCGCCTAGACACCTCCCTCAGCAGCCAGACGACAAGCCATTCGTCATCGACGGCATCTCCCACCCTCATCCTGCCCTCTAGCTTCCCCCTGACACCCTCTGCTGGCTTGAGCTCCCACGCATCCTTGTTCCACAACCACGGTTGAATCAGGAGCGACTGGACGTAGTCGGAAATGAGCACCGCCAAGCTCGACTCGTCTTGCTCTGCCGTAGACGGGAGGTGCAAGGTGTAGTGTAGCGTGTCTTCCGGTATGGACGGAAGAGGGAATGCCCTCGAGCCCTGCGATAACGATGGGAACGAGTTCGCCATGATGAGGTCAGAAGTCTGAACGAGGTCGTGGTCGAGATTTCAGACATTTGGCTGACTGGCTGGGTGGCGAACAAATAGCTCGGTCTCCCTACAATTGATATTGGTTGCCTTGACCGAGGTCAGCAACATCTTGATGGTATGGTATGGTGATCGTGAATTCATCATATGTATGGCTACAAGGTCATGACATGCTATTAAGCGACAACCGAACGACCACGTCAGGCACATTACATCCTCATCTTCCTGCAGCGAGCAAGTCCACCTCGCCTTCGTCTATCGACCGCGTCCGCGGCCAGATCCACCCTTCCTTCCTACAAGCCTCGCACCTGACCCACACCCTGCCCTCCGCATCCTGTGTCAAATTCCTTCCCGCCGTACGCTCCACGCTCTCTAGGCACGACCGATGCCACCGATGTTCGCATGAATGCAGCTCAAAGCCCTTTTCGGTGTCGGGCGAGCCCGTCGTCTTCGGTGGTTGTAGTGACGAGAAGATCGGGAGCATCCCCTTATCCTCTGGTGCTGGCATCGCGATATCCTCGTCATCGTCCTCCGATGGCGCCATGCCGCAATCTGGCGCATCGCACCGCCATCCCAGGGACCTCTCCCGCGTGGTGACCCATTGTGACAGGGATGGGCGTTCTGGCTGCGAGGGCGGTTCGGCTGATTCCGAGGCCTGTGCAGCGTTTTCCACTCCCGGCATATCACCCAGTGGCTGGTCGTATACGTTGAAGAAGACGTGGAAGTGCGGGCGAATGGATGTGCCGTTGTTTGTCCCTGGCTGATCCGTAGGCGTGACGGGTCCGCGGCTATCTGGCGATGCGGCGCCTCCGCTCTGCCCACCGTTTGCCGTCCCGCTGGCGGCGTTTACGTCGTCGGAGGTAGGCGGTGGAACATCGCTAGGCAGAGTGGAAGGAGCCGGAGCTGGTGTAGATGCACCGGGCGGTCGCAGATGATGATGATGGTGATGGTGAGGACTACCCGGATGCGGGAGGATGTGGTGGTGGTGATGAGGCGATCCCGGCGCTGCTTGTGATGGGTGATGGTTATGGACAACGGTTATATGCCGCCTTGGCTGCGGCCGCGGCAGACTGTCTCCCGCCGACGTCGTGTTCGCTGTTGGATTGCTAGTCTCCGTAGACGGCGCTGCGGGAGCTGCTGTTGTAGCAATTTCGGCGGGAGTTGGCGTCGAGGGGTTTTCCGATCGACTCATAGGCGAAGCACTCCCCTCCCGGTTGATCGGTAATGGAGAAGCACTGAGGGGGAATGTGAAGCGCAGGGTAGGTGTTCGCGGTCGATCCGGCGTCTCAGCAGCGCTTGCCGCAGTTCCCGGCTCAGTTGTATTGCTTTGAGGATTTTCGGCTTGTCCAGCAGGAGCCGCAGCAGGCGGCAGGGCATCCATGGGAAGAGGCATCTGCCAGATCACGGTGAAGCTTAGCCCATCGGTTGCTCCCGATCCAGGATCGATGCCGACCACTGGTGGGGTCGCAGCCCCCGGTCGAGCGTAAGGATGCGGCGTCGATCGACCTGAGCCGGTCGCCCCTGGACGTCCGGCATTGTTCCCCCTGTTCTTCCTAAGCGTCTTGAGCGGGTCTAGGTCGAGACGACATGTCGGGCTGGATGTCAGCATTGTCACCCGGGCAGGTCTGTGTTTGCTTACCAGGTATGATTCGTGGCGAACCACGGCTCCAGGCAATCGCCATGGAACAGGTGATTGCACGGCAACGCCTTGATCCCGGTCTCTTTCGCGTCCGGATCACGCCCTTCCAAGCAAATCCCACACTTCCAGCCCTGTTCATCCTCATCTTCCTCGTTCTGCACCTGCTCAGCAACAATGACCCTCTCCACCCGCTTGAACAGGCCCTTGTCGACTGTCGGTAATGATCGCAAGAGCTCGGCAGCGGCTTCGGGGTCTCGCCGGCGATTTCGCAGTCCGGAGATCGGCAGCATGAAAGGAAAGAAGGGCGGGAAACGCCCATCAGTCGGCAAAGGAGGTAGGTGGAGATGCGGCATGGCGCTCGGTGCTGGACGTGGGTTGGTTGCAGCTCCGCCGGTCGCTGGAGCAGTAGGCTGGGCGTCGGCCGTATTATCAGTGTTGTTGCCGGCAGTGGGCTGGGTCGGGGCCGTGTCATTTGGTGCGACAGCGAAGTGAGGGATCAATGACCCGTCAGGTCCAAGCTGGAAGAAGGCCGGGATCCGGCCGGTCCATGGTATGCGGGGGCCGTCTGCACCCGAAGTCGCAGCGCCTTCGCTTGCAGTTGGTGCAGGTGGCAACCGTTCTGAGCTTGATGGAGCTGGCGCCGATGGGTTGCGTGATGCGACAGAGGCAAACGCTGAAGGGTCTGCCCAAGGTTCGACGGGTGCTTGAGGATGCGATGTGCTGGCTGATGTTGATTGAGAAGCCGGGTCGGAGTTGCCTACGGGCGACGGTTGTCGTTCTGGCAATCCTGATGAGCGGCGAGGCGAAGCCATTATGAATGTGGACTGGATGCCGAGGGGGTGTCTATTCTATGAAGATCGCCTGGATCATATGCAAGGTCAAGTGTATCGATGTGCTGAGCGTGTCGATGAGCCAAGAATGGCGAACAGGCCAGGGCCCAGCAGGGGGTATATATGAAGGGGTGAGTGATGCAGACGATTGGACTATGCTTACAAAGGGTGTGGATTATGCGCATGGCGCTGACTCGCTTCTGGGACCTTCGGTAACACAAACAGCGCTGTTGCCACCCCTCTCCCGGTTTGTAATCCCATTAGCGCCCTTGTTGTAATCACGTACCGACACCCCGTAATACGCCCATTTCCGGGTCTCGCCGACGCCATCCGGATTTCGATCGGATCGGGACCTGGTGCAGCTACCAGAACGAGACTCGAGCACGAGTAGCTGCAAGCGTAGATACCTATAGCAAAACAAGCATGATATAGCCCGCGAACGTCTCGCCATCGCACTCCTCTCCAACAGACCTCTCTCCGCCCCCCTTGGATCCTCCGTCGAACCAACGACAGTCCCGTCAGCAATGTCATTCTACGCCAATTCGTTCCTCCGCCCGACCTTGTACTTTGTGCGCGTGACGAGTCTACGCGCGCTCAAGATCGTAAGCTTCTTCCATGTCGCCCAGGAAATCATCGAACCGCGGCTCTGTAATGGCTTCTCTATGCTTCCGACCATGGCCCATCACGGAGAATTGATCCTCGCATCACCGCTCTACTACCGGACACTCTCCGGGCTCTGGGCAAAGCCACCGGAGCGGGGCGATCTTGTCATCGCCAGGAACCCGCGCGATCCACTGGTCATCGTGTGCAAGCGGGTCATCGGCTTGGAAGGGGATGTGGTCGAGGTGGAGGTGCGGCGCGGTGGGGGACGAAAGTGGAAAGAAGACGATAATCGGGAAGAGGAGGTGTTGGAGGAAGGACAGGACGATATCGTGAGGAGCATGGATACGATGATCCAGAAGCGGAAGGGGGAGGGGAGGTTCATCAAGGTGCCCAAGGGGCATGTATGGTTGACGGGGGATAACATGTCGAATTCCACGGATTCGCGGACATATGGACCGGTCCCGTACGCCTTGATCAAGGGCAAGGTGTTTATGAGGGTGAGTCAATGCTTCTCCTGGCTGGATGACCCTCATATTCTATGCCTCTGCTTGAGCTCATGGCAGGCATGGCCTTGGCCAAAGTTCTACGAAAACCCGTTGCGACATCTGGACGGTCCGCCAATATAGAGCCGACCGAGGCACACACGCGCACACACACACAAACGCAATCCTGATTCAATTCAGCAATCGTTCCTGTGCATCGAAGTAAGTGCGCCACGCCGCCCTACTGCAAGACAAAGAAACGCACGGCACTGTACGACAATAGCGACAACAGCATTATGCATAGCACAACCGCATCGTCTCGCATGTATGCCTTATCCCCCTTCGCCATCACGCGCGGATCTTTCCTTCGCCTCCATCTGCCGAGTCGCATGTCGGTGTCTCACAGGAGGCCACTCGGAGCCGAAAGTATCGTTACTCGCCCCGGAGGATTCATGGAACAGCTCGCGTGTGCCTGGACAGCCTGAGCTCCATGGTCGGTGTGGTGCGGGTGAAAGCACTGCGGTTTGCTGGAGTCGCAGAGGACAAGGAGAATGCAGTGTACAGCCTCGCCAGATCGAGCAGACCGAAGTTGAGCGGGATGTCGTCTGCCTTGCCTGGCCGCTTCACTGGTGCGCTTGAATTGTGCTGTCCAGGAGCATCTCGAGGAGCCGTGAGCTGGCATTGAGATCGAAGGTTTTTCCCGGAAAGGGTGGGGCACGTTTGAGTACTTCGGCGAGAGCGGTGCTGGTGCGTTAGCCTGTCACCTCAACAACCTCGTCGCTTGGCCAATTCCTTGGACCCGAATGTGTGATTCACCACGATCTGGATATCCTCCAGCTCGACACTCGGAACAGGACGTAATCCGAAGAGCGGAGAATGAGGTCGTCGAACGGGTCGGCGTGGAAACCGTGCCATGAAGGGCGAGCGGTGCGCTTTGAGGGCTGGCGACGTCTGCGAGGCATGTCGGTGTAATCTCCAAGAGCAGGATCGGGAGTAGCTGAATGGTAGGAGGAGAAGAGAGGTGGCCCACCTTCGCCAGGGATTTCACCCATGCGACAGCTGCAGTTGTGGCGTCCATGCGCCACCTGAGGGTCGATGTCTCAGTTCATCATATCACTCCGAAGGCCGGAGTGCCAAGCTGGCATAGACTCGCACACATGTCTGTGGGCTGCTACATGACACGGAAGATAATCTTTTTACGGAAAGGGGCGGGGGGATGAGCTTCAGCGGGGTACTGCTTCCGTCGCACAGCAATTGATCAGCTCAGACCGCGAGTGCCAAAATTCAGTGGCCACTGAGCCTCCGCTTCAGTCATTCGCGCATTCATGATGCCTGGGAGTTAAGTCAACTCGACAAGGATCATCCACCAGCACGAAGCGTCGATCCAGCTTTGCGCGACACCGGTGAAACCGTTGATCCCATCTGTCATGGCCGAGGTCGTGGAGGTCATGGCCCCGCCGCGGTCGAGAGTGCCGTTTGTTGCCCGTACGGATCGAATGACGCTGCCCAAGAAGACCCATGTCGTCGGCTCGGTACATTTCCATTACGGTGCGGCCAGAAGTCCTCTCTGGCGATCTTTCGGTTCTTGTCCCACCTTTCGCTCAGCAATTCGTCCTCCGACGCTTTCGCCCACGCGGGATCGAGCGTAGCGAGTCGTTTCCAGAATTTTCCGCCGGTAAGGTGTTTGCTGCGCAGATGTCCCAATACTTTGCGGGCCGATTGAACGTCGTTCTTCTCTGATAACTTTCGCATCAGTCCCCAATACTCGGCTTGTGAGAGGCGAGTGCCGTCAAAGGTGGCGAGAATGCGGCATGCAATCTCGGTGCAGTCCACCGTGCGCGCTAGGTCGTATACCTCGAACCAGACGCTGCCGGAAAAAAAATGACATCGAGTTTGGGATGAGGGGGCAGAGTGGACAGAGTTGAGGAAGATTTCGAGGATGGGGGATGAGGTGTCGATGGGTATCGCTTCGTCGGTGCTCCCTACGCCTTTGAGGGAGAGCAGGCCCTCGAAGAAGGAGCTGCTTTTCAGCTTTGTGGCATTCGTCATGCATCCAGGTACATCCTCACCTCGAAGTACGGAGGCGGTAAGAGGAGGCGCGGAAGACCATTCTGTCGTTCGTCCTGAGTATCACATCGTCAGCAGGGTTCCGGTAGAAGGGGTGCCACTTTTCGTTGTTGGCAGCTTGGTAGGTCATGATCACCAAGTGGAGGCTGTGCAGAACAAGCAGTCCAGGGAGAAGGGTGGAACTGGTCAAGAGAGAAAACGGGGCGGATGATCACGGTCAAAGACCACGTTTGCAGAACACGTTGAAAAATAGTACGTGTAAGGGCGCGACCGTGCACAAGGGGCCCAAGCGTGACCTGTAGGTCGCCCTCGCTCCTGGAGGGCAAGGGCAAGATCTCTATTCCTCGGCTTTGGTCTATCTGTGGTTGGGGTCAGTCTGTAGGTGTAGCGCTTACACTCATGCGGCACGGGCATTCAACCTGATATGCCTGACGTACAGCATGCCCTTCTTGCCCGGCAGGCCGATATGCACGGGTACCGAAGATCAGATCTCGCCCGTCCCGGAAACCTTCTCGTTCCCAGCCGCACCGCTCAGACTTTATGCCGAGGCTCTAGTCCGGACAGCCGCCCCCATAATATGCAGAGTCAGCTTCCCAAGACGTCCGTCGCTCTTTACCACACTTAAGGGGTGCACCGCTGCTCGGTCGAGAGTGCGGTCACTAACCCACAAAAGTGACGCTTGGAGGCGGTTGATCGTAGCTGCAGTCAACCCACCTCCGATTCTGACGCGGGTGACTTTGTGCTCGTCACGATTGATCATTGTCTTCGTCTTTCACTTTCTTGACACAACAACACTCGCGTCGACTTCTCGCTACTTTAGACATCTTTCGTTATGTACAGAATGCCTGAAAACACTCAGAACCGCATCTCTACCCAGCGTGACCGTGAACTAGAGCCCGAGCCTGAGCCGGTCGCTGCTTACTCGGACGAGAACGCAAGCTCCCGGATCATCTACGAAGACAACAAGGTCTTCCGCGTGCACGACTATTACCTCAAGGCCTTCAGGTACGCAGCATGACCACCCGCTAGCTCACCCACTTCAACCGGTAACCGAGAGTCAACGTCCCGGCTGATCGGCAGCACCTTCTTCCGAGACATCCTGTTCACCTCCCTCTGCGACGACGGCGGTGAGCCGATCCTGCACATCCCTGCTTCTGCCTCCGACACCGAACTCCTACTCGACATGATGCATGGGAAAACCACCACCGCCAACATCGACGCGAAACAATGGGCACGCCTCGCCGAGCTCGCCAAGCAGTTCGGATGCGATCTCCTCCTCGAGCGAGTCATCATCCCGGACCTCAAGGCCGTCCTTTCGAAGCACGCTTACCATGTCTTCTGCTCAGCTTCCCGTATTCAGGACGTCGAGCTCGCTGTTGCGGCTATCAAGGCGCTCAAGCATGATTCCTTGCTCAACCCAACCCCGGTCGTTACCGATTGCGGTAAAGGTCATTCGACGTATTCGTCCCCCCTTTCGAAGATCACCCAGGAGCATTGGCAGGGATGTCATGGGGACTACTTCTTTGCGTTTGTGAAGGCGATTGCCGAGTATGAGGAGGAAGGAATCGTGGGGACTTACGCCTGGGGTACCGTCGCGGCCAACTTCAAGAACCACCTGCCAAAGGTGAGTCGCGGGACGAGGAACCGGCCTTGATAGGGCTCATGAGCAGTATCAGCCGACTACACAAAGCCCTCTCAACACTCAACGACCGCTCAAGAACTGAGGATCGCTTTCGTTCCCCTTTGCTAGCCGAGGACCGGAACGCCGAGTCATAGTGTCATCTCACCCGTTATGACCCGACGTGATGTCTTCCCTGGTTTCCGATAATTTTCTTTCTGAACATGCTCGAAGTCTCCTCTTTGTATAGGTACTGCAGTCATGATGAGGCTCTGAGAAGTTCATGTATGATTTTGTGACATTGTATGACGTTATGCCGCCTGCCACCTCTAGCTCCCCGAAAGCAGCAGTGATCAGACCGGGTAGCCGGACCCAAGTGTGGGCCCACTCGTATTAGCTCTAGAGAGCGAGTTGAGCTTGCCAAAGACTTCAGTAATCATCCCTGAACATGCAGCAGCGTCTTTCGAGACATGATCTCCGTCCCCGCCTCATCCAGCTCGACAGATTTCCACAACCAAATCCACTTGGAAGCGACCTGAAGCGATGTCAAGGTCTTCCTCGACATCATGCACCAGGGCAAGACCGACCACTCTGTCAAGATCCCACAATGACGGGCCGTGGCGGAGCTGGCCATCCTGTTCGAATGCCGCGTCGTTCTCGCGTGCATCAGTCCTCAAGCATCCCAGCACAGCGAGTACAGCCCCTGGAGCCTTTATTGTCCGGCTGGCCGGATGGACTGTCCTATTCGGGCCCACCAAGCAGCTTCGCGACTCGGCGGGCCGTTCCGCCAGAAGTACAGAGAGGCCAGTCGCTCTCTCGCCAGGCTCTCCTTGAAAGAATGGTCGGACATACGCTTCGCACCAACCTGTCGGTCGTGGCTTTACGTCTTCATGCCACATGATTTGCACTCTGTGCTGGGGCCGCCCGAACTGCTTGCGACCAAGAAACGGGGGAGGGCTTTTCGAGCGGCTGTTCTGATGACACGAACAACGTCCCTCATGTCGTGCGTAAGCTGATCTCAGCACAGTCGCCGCATTGTCGCTACCGGCCTTTGTACAGACAAGGGCGGACTACACCTACCCTCGATTCTTCTGCGCTGGCCAAGGGTACCGCGACGTACAAGCCGTGGAGCTTAGAAGACGATGTTGGGGGACCGGGAACCTGACCCAGGTGCAAGTTCGCTTAAGAGACATCCACCTAAATGGCCTTATGGGAGCTGCGGCTCCGCCGATGACCTCCGGGCTGGCGGCAGGCGCAGCGGCGCAGGCTCCATACCCAAGACGTTCTCAGCCCCTGCGGCTCCACCCAGATCCCCGGACATAGCAGTGATTTGGACATCCCAGATGCGAAGGGCACACACGGTAAAATGGCTCAATTCGGGGAGGGCGCGCGCGATGACGCCGCACGGTGAGATAGGCGTCTGATTGATGCTGCTGAAACGCGTTTGTCCTCCACCTTGATTGTGAGCAAGCGAATCCGGTATTGGGGATTACCGAGCGGGTCCGAGCGGGGGGGGGTTTCACCATCCACTAGCGTCGAAATTTGAAAATACGGCCGAAACCAGTCCGACCGGGGCGATCGGCTATTCTTTGCCCGACCCCCCAAGCCGCCGCTCAGCTCCGGTATGACGCGAAATCTAAGCGTCAACGTCAACCGACCGACTTTTAATACCTCCTTGTCATCTACAAGCGACCGAGTCATCTCCATCACTCAACACCCATCTCTCACCATCATCAACATGCGCTCAATTATCTCTCGCAGAATAGCTTCGGCTTCCAGCTCGACTCTCTCCAAGCGGTCGCTCGTCACTGTACGACCTGTGGCCCGCTCGCTCGCCAGCACACAACCAGCGCTCGGCCGACGGTGGGCCAGTGTGTCAGTACCAAACCATGGGTTGGACTCGGTGCCGGGCCCAGCGGAATGCATAGGCCAGCCGGCGGTGGACAAGAAGAAGGGCAAGGTATGGGACGATGTGGACGAGGCCGTCAAGGACATCAAGAGCGGTAGCTTGCTCCTCAGCGCTGGTGAGTGCATATGCCGCCGTGTCCAGGCCGTCGCTGACGCCAGGCTTCGGGCTGTGCGGAACGGCAGAAACGATCATCGAGGCTATGAAGCGCCGGCCGGACCTCACGGACCTGACGGGGTGCTCCAACAACGCAGGGGACGGTGTATTCGGTCTTGGTGAGCTGACATGGCCCCGTCGCGCGAAGAACTCGGCTGATGTCAGCACCGCTCGTCAAGACGAAGCAGGTCAAGAAGATGATCTTGTCTTATGTCGGCACGAACAAGAATCTCCAGGACGCATATCTCTCTGGAGAGGTCTCGCTTGAGCTCTCCCCACAGGGTACCATCGCCGAACGACTCAGGGCTGCGGCAGCTGGTATGCCGGGCTTCTTCACGCGGACCGGAGCGGGTGAGTGTTGGCTGTCTAGAGTTTTTGCGCACAGCTGACCTCAGGTACTCTTGTTGAGACGGGCGGTATTCCACAGCTGTGGTCGAAGAAGGAAGAGGGAAAGAAGCAGGAGGTGTTGGTCCCGGGAACGGCGAAGGATGTGCAAGAGTTTGACGGGAAGAGGTTCCTGTTCGAGCCGGCCCTGCACGGAGACGTCGGTATCCTGCGAGCCTGGAAGGCGGACAAGGCGGGCAACTGTGTCTTCAGGTGAGCTCGGAAGCGCCCGCAGTGGTTGATCGAGCTGACAGCAGGTACACCACCCGAGCATTTGCTGGCCTCGTTGCGCGGGCGTCCAAGCTTACCATCGTCGAGGCGGAGAACATTGTCGAGATCGGCGAGATCAAACCGATGGACATCGATCTGCCGGGTATCTACGTCGACAGGATCGTACCCGCCACGGTGGAGAAGAAGATCGAGCTGTTGACGCTGAAGGAGGCGGACGAGAGCGGGAATGAGTCTGACTCGTCGGCATCATCGTCCTCAACCACGGCTTCGCAGAAGTCGGCGGCGTACGAGCGACGGGTCAAGATTGCCAAGCGGGCAGCGCGAGAGGTGAGCTGCTCGGATCGTTTTCAAGATGACAGCTGACAGGTAGCTGAAAGACGGCTACTACTGCAACTTGGGAGTCGGTATGCCGGTCATGGCCGCCAACTACCTCCCTCCAGGCACGAACGTCTGGCTGCAATCAGAGAACGGTATCTTAGGAATGGGCCCATACCCGACTCGGGACCAGGTTGACGCGTGAGCTCACTGCTGCAAAAAGGTCGCAAAAGCTAACGATAGCGATGTGATCAACGCCGGCAAGGAGACGGTCACGCTCGTCCCCGGTGCATCCGTCTTCGACTCGTCCGAGAGTTTCGGTATGATCCGTGGTGGTCACATTGACGTTTCGATTTTGGGCGCCATGGAGGTGTCTGCCAACGGCGACCTGGTGAGCTGAAATCGACGATAACATTGGTCCAGCTGACCCGCAGGCAAACTACATGATTCCCGGAAAGCTCGTCAAGGGCATGGGAGGCGCCATGGACCTTGTCTCCAACCCGGACGAGACGAAGATCATCGTCGTGACGGACCACGTCGACAAGTACGGCAAGCCCAAGATCAAGGCGCAGTGCGACCTGCCCTTGACCGGTGTGAAGGTTATCTCGCGGATCATCACCGACTTGGCCGTCTTCGATGTGGACCGAGAAAAGGGCGGCCTGACGTTGGTCGAGCTGGCTGAGGGGGTCAAGCTCGAGGATGTCAAGGCGAAGACGGGCTGTGACTTCAAGGTCGCTACGACGCTGGGCCAGTACGAGTAGGGCTCCGGACAGGATTCGTGGGGCGTCGGAGTGGATCTACCAGCATGTTAGAAATAGAGAACACACACTGTTGTCGGATCGAGCGATATGCATCATCATACCAAGCGCATTGGCCTACATCCCCAATCTGACATCTTCGCCGTGCGGGTGGAAACGGATAGTCATCTAACTGACGCTCGCAGTGCCGCCGGCCCTATGTGCATACATCGCACGGGCATGCGCTGGACCAGACATTTGGGCGCATACAATCTCGGCACCTGTATCCGTCTACAGCTTGCTCTCCCTGCTCGGCGGGCCGGCGAAGCTCGTCTCCCCGCCCGCGATCACATCCGAGATCTCATCCACGCTCTCCAGCGCCCACTTGACGCCCTCGTCGGAGCAAAGCCAGTCCTGCCCCTGTATTTCTTCAACCTGCGTCGCGGGTGCACCGGGCAACAGCGCCTTCTTGAGGCCGAAGACATGGCTCGTGACCTGCGGGCCGACGCCTCGCTGGGCACGGAGGCAGCTCATGGCTATCAGGGAGGTCAGGACCCGGCCGGCCTTGAACCCGCCGGCCGGGCTCGACGCGAACGGGTCGGAGAGAAGGGCGGAGTAGTGCGAGGAGAGGATGTGGACCGGCAGGTCGGGGTGCGAGTCGGCCAGCTTGGAGAGGAGCTTGGCGCTGTGGGGCTCGTATATGTCGTCCCAGAGCGCGCGGCCGCGGGAGAGGGTGGACTCGACGTTGCTGGCGTCGAGGTTTCTGTGGTCAGGCGTGAGGGTCTGGAGGCTGATACGAGATCAGAGGAAGGAAGGCTCGGGAAGCCAAGGTGACTCAAAGAGCATGAGTCGGGCCGATGGACACGTAGCGACTCACCTGTGCGCCGTCGTATCGAGCCTGTCCGTCACTTCCCTGGGCAGATGGGCTCGTAATGCTCCCAGGCCGTTGATCGTCTGCGCGTGAGCATATTGAGATAAGCGCTTGCGGACTGGACTCACCCGCGGTATACCGTTGAACGAGATGCACTTGAGGCCCGTCTCCCGCATGATCTGCCGTCAGCCTCTCTCCATCGTGTCTCAGGTTCATAGCTCCAAAGTTCGCGAGGACACCCTCAGCTCCATCCCCAGTGGTTCGTGTCACGCGACGGCCCCGGCTCAACAGCCCGCACATCAGTCCCGACACCGTCCAACAAACTCACCGCAGCGTTCCTCGCCCGCTCCTCCACGGCCCCGCCCACCCGCTCACTCGCAAACTCGTACAGTCCGACCAAGCTCTCGGGGCTATTGACAGTCATCACGCCCGCCGTGCACAGCGTGAGCCACGTATCCCTCCCAACACCACCCTTCTCCCCTTTGCCCACTACGCGCCGGAACAGCCCATGCAGCAGGTCGGGCCGCGGTGAGGGGATGCTCCGGCCCCGGGCGGACGGGAGGGCAATGAGGGCTTTGATCGCGGGCGAGAGCTTGACTGAGGCGGCCGACATGCGGGCGGCTGGCTGCTGGAGTGATATGGAGGTTGAGGGGGATGCGACAAAGTGGTCGGGCGCAAGCAGACTGGAATGCACAAAGTGGACCTCGTCGCTTGGTCGAGCTGAGGTCACTCGCTGATCACGCGGGCACAATCACCCGATCGCTCTCGTCCGACACCGGCCGATTTTGTATCTCGTTTCGCCGGTATCGCTTAGCCCGTCCAATTCGGCATGTCACGCACCAACTCGCACCCAGCATCATCTCATGTGATGCATGATATCAGAACACCTCGTCAAAGTCAAGCCATGAAGCGGACAAGCTATGTACCGTCATCGCAGATGCGCATCGTATCGTATCGTGATGTTTCTTCTCGTCACGTCTTCTCTCGTATCGTATCGTCCATGCTCGTCCAACACGTGCCGCTGCCCATGTCGCAACGCGACAAGCAGACAACGATGATGGCGATGATGGGATCAACAAGATGGGATGGGAGGATAGGCGAGGAGCCAACGAGTCCAGAACCAAGACACAGGCAGGCGGCGCGCAGGGCTCAAGCAGCTCGCGCCTTGCCCGGGGAGGTCCCCGCCGTCGCCGCCGCTGCCTTCTCCGCCTCTCCGATGCCAATACCGATGCCCGCCAGGACAATCTGCAGTGCCTTTTGCACCGCATCTCGCTTGGAGGATGCCTTACCATACCCCTGATGAGGCTGAGCCTTGCCTTTGCCCTTGGCGAATTGCTTGCCTAGCGCAGTAGCCACCGCTTTTTGTACCATCTTCCGGTCGATCGGAGTTTCTCGCGTGCGGGACATGACTTGATAAGCGTACTCCGTCCAGTCCTCGCCTGCGATGAGCCTCGTCCGAGCTCCGGTGAGGCTTGCGTACCAGTCGGCTCATCCTTGTCCAGGTGCAAGAACGGGCACTTGGCGTCTGCGCACATACCCCCACCAACCTCTGCAGGGCACAACATCGCTCCAGGATTCCTCGCTAAACGATGCGTCAGCATGATGGACGATAACAGGCCTCGGTCCAGCTTGATGAAGATCTCGGAGAGCTTGAAGGGTCGTGAGGGCGACGAGCTGTACTGCGAGAATGACTGCGTGGAGTGGGATGTGGCTGAGAGCTGGGGATATCGACCCAGAAGAGGTGTGTAAGCTTTGTATGTCGGCTGTGTCATTAGTAGGTTGGAGTCGTTTGCGCACGAACGCACAGCTTGGGCTGGCGGGGAGGGGGCGGATATCGGGATGATGTCGTTGTCATCGTCGTCGGCTGCAGGTGAGGGATGACGGGAGGATCGGACCTGCGGAGCGATCAGCTTATCCAAGGTCGTTGCACGTCAAGCCGGAACGCCTGTCCCACCTCAATAGCACCCATCTCCGCATCTGCGAGTCAGCCTGCCTCAAGCGATCTGCACCAACCTGGATCGACCAGAACGTCCGCCGTCGCCACTGCCATCAGCACTACCATGTACTGATTCCTCGCTCGACGGACCAGGCGGATCTGCTGTTAGTCTGATCCGCCGTCGACCGAGAAGCTTTTCTGGCATTCACCGTCTTCCGAGTCGTCGATATCCATGTCAGCTTCCGAGGGCTCGGCCGGGGTGTCGGGGGCAATGGAGGCTGGGATGAGAACTGGACCTCTCCCGTGAGGTCTGACACGCACCAGATAGATCCTCAGTCGCGATTGATATCTCCGCGGCAGCGATAGCAAGCTCGGCATTGTTGACAGCGACATCGGCAGCCTCAGGCGACATCACAACATCCTCGTCGTTGGCTGCGGACTTGGCAACTATTGTCAGCCGAGCATAAATCACAGGTCCAGGTGCCTTACGAGCTGCTGCATCCGCTGTCCCGGTGTGCATCGCCGCGGGAGTCAAGCCAGGCGAGTCCGACGCAGGGGACCCAGTCACTCCAGTACTTGCTGCCGATGACTCTGTCGCCGCCGCGGCCGCCTTCTTCTTCGCCTGTATAGCCGCAATCTTCGCCCTCAGCGCCCTGATCTGCGCTTCCTTGTCCTCCACCATCACATTCTTGATGACGATCGGCGGGGTACTCATCCCAGCATCACCGTCATCGGACTCGCTGTCGGAATGATCATCGAGGTTAATAAGCAGTCGACCAGGCCGCTGGGGTAGTCCGCCGAACGGCCTGCGCTTGATCCAGCTGGGCGCGGACGAGGAAGGCAGCGATTCCATCATGTCTTCCGCGTTGGGGCGTTTGATGCCGCGCCGGGCGGGCAGAGACGACGCGATGGGTACTACGGGCGGGATGGCGAGGGAAGTCGTGCTGGGTATGGTCGAGGCCAGGGTCAAGGGCAGAATGGCTGGCGTGCCTTGACCGGACTCGGGACTGTCCAGCTCCATGGGCGATCCTTCATCCGGCGTCAAATCGGCAAGAGCCTGAAGACCGATAACTTCTTGCTCGAGATCAAGCACCTCCTGTTCGATGGTCTTGACGGATGCTGAGGTCGGCGGGTCTAGCGCTGGCAGCTCGGCAGCCGGCTTCTCGGGCGAGGTTCTCTTCGCCTTGCGCAACTTCATACTGGCAAGAGCGCGACGGCGGATCTCGAGCATATCGTTCTTCGCCTTGATCTCGAGCTGCGCTGCATTTGGAGGAGCAGTCGGTATGTGAGGCGCCTGCTGCGCGGGAAATGTGGCTCCGGATCGGAGCAAAGACACGGTTGCTGGTGTGGGGAGGAAGTGAGGAACAGGAGTCTGATTGAAAGCCGCGATTGGGTTGAAGACGGGAGCAGGGGTTGGCTTTGACGAGTCGATCGCAACCGGGGTGGAAGTGGCTTTCGGTCGCTTGAGCTCGTCCAATGCCGGCTGCACCTCCTCGTCGTAGTTCAACACTTGCACCTCGGCGTCCGCTTCATCCTCGAACCGTTTCTTCTTGTTGCGTTTTGGCCGCTTTGCACCGGGATTGCGAGGGCCAGTCGGGATATCAGTCGGTAAGCGGGAGGGGCCAGCAGTGGCGTTGTTCGGGAATGTGGGGCG